>JBBPJT010000544.1:0-20309 GCA_038088895.1 Xerocomus potaroensis
AACCCTTGCACCAGGGTTGAGGGCTTACCATAGTTAGCGCTTAGTCAGCATGGTCTGTGCGCCATGGCTGGTAGTATAAGTAGTAGCGCTTTCCCTGTTGTAGCCCTAAGCTTAATCTCATCGTTACAACGCCTAAGAGTGGGCTAGTAACTTCTTGTGGCTTTCTCCTCATCCCGGTCGCCGAACCCTGAGGATTCCATCGCCTTCAGAACCCTCCTCACTCCGCCGCCGTGCCCTGAGGAATTCCTTCGACATCCAGTCCTCGTCTGTAGTCATTCCGGCTATACGCCCTTGACGTCACACAATCCGTCCATCACGCTCATCACTATCGCCGCCTTCGTCTTCGCAACTATCCTAGTGGACGTTGCCCTCGCTGTCTTGTCCTCAGCCGTCATTCTCACTGGAGCTTTGTATCTTATTGTCGTCCTCGTAGTAGCTGCCATTCGAAGCTGCTGGCTCACTTCGTAACATCGAGTATGCGTGCCTCGGTTGAGTCTGAAACTGATGTGGCCGCGCGCGTGCTTGGTAATCCAACAGGGTTCTCAGGCGTGGTGTTTAAACCAGTCGGTCACGAGGTGGATGATGCGTGGGCGAGTCTTTTTAATGCAAGTTATGCCTAGGAGATGAAAGGTTTTTTCTCTGTTATCACTTCTTCACCTTTTCACCTTATCACATTTCACACATCACGCTTCTATTTAATTACCGAGTGATATCGTTATAGCCGATCCTCACTCTAAACACATGTATAAGCGCACAGACCATTCTGTATAGTATATAAGCTGTAGCATAGTCGTCCTGTATCCTTAGTTTTGGTACTTTCGAATCAAACCGCATTGCAAAGCCTCTTTTCGAGTGCCTAGTAGTGTGATCCCTGTCAGGAGACGACGTTCAGGTCGACTCTGGAGTCCGAAGAAGTATGACGAAAGGTGGAAAGTTACGGCCAGAGTTTGAAGGATAGCCGTTTTCGAAACGCAAAGGTAAACTTTTGGGGAAAAAGAAATGAATGGTAGGACCGTACGGTTTGATAATGGCAAACCATGCATTATACAAGGTAGTATTACTTTACTCATTACCAGATCGAATTCTTGTTGAGTTAACATCGAGTCTCGCAATTGAAAAGGTGTGTAAAATCAACGACAATGTCAATAAATTGTAAGCGCGTGACACAGAACTTTGAGGCGCCATTCTGATTGCATGGTTTTTGGCGCCGGGTAAACTGTGAATAACACGATGGCTATCATTGGTTGTATTCTATACTAAACTAAACTAATAGGTTGGTCACTGACCGTCAAACGCTGAGGAGCCGGCTTGAGTGCCGATCACGAGCTGTGATTGGCCACCATTCTTCTCGGAGGCTAATGTCACCTTACTCATTTCATCTTGATTTATCCAGCCCAAATATCCAAGTTCAACACTAGTCACTCGTCGACTGGTTGGGCAAAATATGAGCCATCTACACTTGATGTCAGTTTCTTCTCCTCGCCTGTCCGTTAAAACAGTGTTGGAACTCGGAACAAAGATTTATTCACGAGTTAACGCTATGCACCATGCGAGAAGTGCACGTTTACTTTCTATTCAAAATAACAATCTTCACAAATTCTCTCCAAAGAAAACCATAATTCAACAGTAGATACATTTGCAGAAAACCAACATTCGAGTGTTCATCCGAGGAACATGATATCCAATCGATGCTTCAACATCTCGTTCAGCAGCCCATCGTAATACCATTGTAGGGACCATCGTGGTTGCTAAGGTCGCCGTCCCAGATTTCAGGTACATCACCGACAATGCACTGCGTGCTGGGATTGTCTTGCCCTGTAAACGCATGTCCAGCATATCCATAACCATCTACGAACAGCAAAGACATACCAGGGCATGCAGCCCACTCTCCAGAGTCCTGGATGTGTACCTCGCCTGCCGGGTGAACATAGCCCAGGAACATGCCGGGGCAAATCGGGATCGGATCCTCTTCGTTGTTGATATGCGTCAAGTACAAATTCGCGTCCACGTAGTTGGCAAACGCTTGGTTACCCACGCGGGGAAGACCGTAGCAGACGGTTTGGAAGGTCGTTCCCGATGGCAACCAAAGTGGGAGATAGACCGAATCGAGAAGCGCAATGGCCGCACCTACCGGGTACATGCAGATGACGATTCCGATCGCAATGTATCGGAATGCTTACCCAGAGAGTGACCAACTAGAGTGACGGATGTCGCACCATAGGTAGACATAGCTTGCTGCACGGCGGAGAGTACATCCGTAGCAGTACTGTGGGGGCAATTCAGATCGGACAAATAGACACGGAATGTAAGGACACACCTTGCCTGATCGTTCGCAAAACCATTGTGAACTTCGATGTCGGAGCTGATACCTGGGAAAAGCGACGAGTCCAAATTCTCCAAGAAAGCGTTAGCATCCGTAGCGAGGGCCTCCCTGGGGAAAGAGGCGATCTACTTGAGAAAAAGAAAAAAAATGTATCGGATAAGATAGGAGCTGACATTTCCGAAGGATTCGTTCCCTGATGGGCGACGATCACGGTGCCGAGGTTGGGATCATACCCAACATACCCTGCATGCAAGGGCGGTTCTAAGCCTCCTTCGAGCTGCGTGCACGCAAGTGTATGTCTTACAGTATTGAACGGAGTCACCGTTGCCACCAGAAGCGACGGGCTCGAATCCAGGATTCGCCTCGCAATTAGCTTCATTGAAGACGGATAGATCAACGCTCCACACTATTCATGGATTGGGGTTCGAACGGAACACACCTCCGCAGTTCCACGCTAGGGTCTGGGCAGGAGTACAATACCCGGCACTTGCATAATACGTATATGGAGTAAAGGTGTCGATCTGGGCTGTCGTCAACGCTGTGATCGACTGCCTCGCAGAAAGGGAAGACGATGCTTGCACGGCTGTGACACCGAGGAGGAGAAGAGCAAGAACAGAGGACATCAGGGTCACAGATTCAGAACGTGCAGCCATACTGAGCCGGAGCTAGGCTTTATATTAAGTTGTGACCGTGGTACATTCGGCAGCGACGGGGCGAGGAAACCCATTCAGGCTGCCATACGGACAGGCGTCTTGGCATCTTGCATATGGTATAGTGGGAGCGTTCTCCGCATCAATATTCGAAAAGGATGTCCATGAGAGGAACATGCCACGTCTGTCATCATCATTCTTATGTCCAGACGGCCAGGCGCATGGGTCACCCTGCAGTTCCATTCAGTATAATCCCAGGCCCTGAAAGAGACCGTGTGTCCTTGTGAATTCAAATGAGCGGGCATGCGTCCCGACAGATGTGCCAACCTAGAAGGAGTTGGAATCGTGTTATACGCTTGTACGGCCGTTATCGGGTCGCAGAAAGAACACTTCTTTGGCAGTTTGACCATCACTGAGGACAGGAGACAGTTACGAAACCCTAACGTGGCGGACGGCTTCGTTTAAGTTACCATCCAGGGTGACCCAAATTGCCTATGCTGGGAACAAGAGTCCACATCGTAAGTGTGAATCTCAAGTTGGGAAAGGACACCCCAACTACTCGCCTTTGTGCATTCGGCACGGTATAGGCAGATACGTACTTTCCGCAGCTATTTTCCCATCCTCGCTTGCGGGTGATTCACTTGACGGCTGCTGTAGGCTGCGTTTCGCTCGCGCACCTACATTTAAAGTCCGGAAATAGCTCCGAAACCGTTTCCGCGCGTACGGTCAGCGGAGTTCGAATGCGTAATACTTACCAGCATATTGATATTGATATTTTTTTGATTCTTTCTGGATCCGCGGTTGGTCCAATCCATACAGCATGACAGACAAGCTGTACCGACGAGCCTTGGATGTCAATTACTCTTTTGCTGTCTTGTCTTGAGCCTGAGGTTCAGTCGATCATCGATCATCGATTCATCTCCGACCCAATCCTCGTGTGCAGTCACTTTGTACTCTCTGCCACACGATCAGTTCTTGGAACCGCCATCTCATGAGACCACAATGCAGCAAACAGTACTCCCTACTTTTATTGCTGTCCATCTTTCACACACCAACATCGAATTTGCTTGTCCTTGCCAACCGCCCCACGATGCTCACATGCTCACCATCAACAAGAAACGCCACCACGTGCGCAATCGGTTTCGACCGGGTTCTATCTGATTCGTCTTACTCACCAATGCTTCATCTGTCATCCCCGCCCGTTGCCTTGCTGACCGTTTCTCGCGGATGGCTCTGATTCTGCACTCGTTATCCCTTGTCAGCAAGGATACCCTCGCTTGGCCGCCGGATTAGGGAGAAGGAGAATGTCTTTGCAAATTCTGCCCTAGCGCTCCGTCTATCCTCGACAATCACCTCTTGTTCTAGCCGTGCATCCTTATCGTTGACCCATCTCCAGAAACGGATGCTCTGCACCGATGCAACGGTTCACCGTACGGGGGCCCAAGTCTCGAACATCCATCGTCAGCCCTGCCTTTGGCTTTGGGCACTGAGCGTCTGGCGGAAGCTGCGTGTGTGGAGGATGATGCATTACAACAAACACTGTTGCAGAGAGTCTGCAGTGCTGGTGCCGGTAGGAGGATGCCTGCGTCTACCGTGTCTTGCTCGATCGAAGAAATGACCAAGAGTGTTCAGAAACTCCTCTCGTCGGCTTCTAGAACATCACATCGCCCTTACCCCTATAGCTGGTTCATACGGAATCGTCTCTGAATATCTGAATAAATACATGGCGATATTCCAACTTGTGCACGCACTGTAATACAACGGCGCATGTTACCCCAAAGAGAGTAAGTACGGCTGCCGATAATTGCCCACTTACGTTTTCACGCGCCGCCCCTTTCCTATCCATGGTTCCTGACTACTTTTTGCGCCTTGCATGTCGACAAATCCGGAATCCATGGAAGATCACACCAATTCGACCAGTGGCCGGCACACTCTGTAACTCCAGGATACGTATTTCTCTGAAGCTTGCTCACTCCAAGGACCGTCGACCTGAATATCGTCTCCTAGCTATAACTCAGATGCGAAAGACTCGTCCGCACATCATTCCCTCCGCGACTGACCGGTTTAAACACCTCGCTAGAGAGCCTAGCCGCCCAAAGATCATGTGTTACATGAGATTGGGATGAGTTAGCAATGTTTTTCTTGGAAGTGAATGCGAACACGAATCGTATGACGGGGGTATCTTCAGAGAGGCCATAGGATTCGAAAATTCATATCATCGAAGAGCGCATCCTTGTCGAGGTACGTTGCAGTGTATCTCAGGTTCACTCTTGAATTAGGGATGGGAACCAATCTTGTTTGGCACGATATCATCTCCAGAGGTCGGGATAAGGAGGATCAAAGTCTACGCTTTTCTGCAAGGATGCACATAAAATCGCTACCCTTCGGACCATTGTTCGCATGAGAAGTTCGACACAGAGCAAATCCTACTGGAAATTTCTGGAGAAATGGCTGACGTGCGGCTTGCTATCACTGAGCCTGTCCGCCTCGAGTTCTTTCTAGACTGGATTGAAGTAGTTGTTCGGAGGAAAGGTCTGGAAAAAGAAAACCATGTATCTACACCAGCGCAGTTCCTTCTGGGGTTTCCTAATGGAACATGGTCCTACGGCGTCATCACGGGCGACATACATAGCTGACAGCTCTCCCTGGCCAGGTGACAACCCTCATGTGGATCTGAACGAAAGCTGCCTGTGGTTCAGCACTACATGTCACCAAGTGAAACTCGACCCGGAGTCGCTGAGCAAGTCAGCAAATTCTTGGCTTCAACGGGCATTCCACCCATTAATTCCTGGGCCGCAAAGGAAATCATCTCGTCTTTGACAATTTCGCCTCCGCATAAATAACATGTGGCCCACCTAACACCGTCCTCGGTAAGGGGTTCAATACAGGGAGTGCAAGGGAACTCACAGGGGCCTATTCCAGATCCAATTGCATCTCTGAATTACTCTGCTACCGAGGCTTCTTTGTTGATATAACCATTCATAGAATCAGTTTCATCATTCACTATACAGGTTAACTCGGCGAAAACCGCATGGAGGAAGGCACAGGCATGGTTGAATGGCTGTAATATATCATCAGGTCTAGAAAGAAACTCGAACATTTTTAGGTCAGCGGGGAGATAATCTATAGAAGAAGGGAGTGATGTTAAATATTGCTTCTGATGATCCATAACCTCTTGCCTCGAAAGTGTGCATTCCGAAGCACCGTAGGTATGACAGGTTCACTTTTGCTGAATTTGTTGAGGGTGAGACCACCCAATTCGGACGATTGAACGATAGCAGTATATTTTGCGTAATAGTTGACGGAGGACTTCATGAACCGCTCGATGTGCGAGCGCAGTGTGATTGCAGCACCTCCGGTGAAGCTCTTGTTCCAAGCAGCCTAGACCAATAAGGCTGACATGAGCACTGTAGACATCCAGCAGGTAAATCGGACAGACCAACACGATCATTCCCAGTCAGTTCGTCGGAAGGGATGGGGAGGTGTGATGAGTCGAAGGGTGTCGACATGAAGATGCCTCTAATAGATCACTTCGTCGATGCACATCCTGGGAAATCTTTATGGGCGTATTACCTGTGCTAGACATGGTTATAATGTTGGCAGTATCAAAACAGCAATTTCTGAGCGGGTAATTGTTATCAAACTCAGGAAGGTATTGCATCAATCACATCCAGACTCAACGGAAGACAACCAACAGAACCACCGGATGGACTTTGGATCAAATCAAGTCTGGAAAGCAGAAGTTTGATGACTTCGTCTCATTACGCACGGTGATATGAAAAAAAAAAAATAGTAAACGCATCAATAAACGCATCAGAACTTAGGTGCAACTCAGCGCCGC
Source organism: Xerocomus potaroensis (assembly GCA_038088895.1). NCBI lineage: Eukaryota > Fungi > Basidiomycota > Agaricomycetes > Boletales > Boletaceae > Xerocomus > Xerocomus potaroensis. The sequence goes on from JBBPJT010000544.1 coordinate 6,815, forward strand.
CACCTTGGATGAGACAGAAACAAAGCAGAACAAGTTAGGTAAAGCCTACACAGCGTTTGGTTATCAAGTCAGTTGACTGATGCTATGCTGTCATGGCGGCGTTTTCATCATTCAGCTCTGTAATACGATAATGGTTCACATATTCTATTGATCCCACTGGCAGCTTCTTTGTTCTTCGTGCATTTCATTTTGCTTTTGCTATCCATAATCATGCCTTGAACAAGCTACGTCACTGACGGGATATGTGGCCGCTTAGTACTGTGTAAGAAACTAGCAAATAGTGGCGTCAGACGCATCAATCGTACACCCTGCAGGAAATCATCAAGAGCGGAACAAAGTAAACACCGCATGCCTTTTTTTACCGTCCCTCGGTTACCTCTGTCATGGCCGTCCGCGTCAAAACTTACTTATAACCCAACGATGGGGACAACTCTCTCATCTCACGTCCTCTCGACCGCCTAAATGTCTTCTGCACCGTTGATTACTCTCCTCGAGGAACTCCAGTCGTTGAATTACATTCTTGGTGAGTCTGAACATAGTATCCATAGTATCCTCGTCCTTACGAATGTATTGATCGTTAGTTGCCTCTACGGTCGCAGTAAACTATGATTACAGTATGCCTATCAAATTTCCTGTCTTGCTAATACTCATTCTTTTGTCAGTGATTACCTTTTCGCGTGAGGTATGTGTATCGCACGATTTAATTCTCTTTATTCTGACCTGCATGTAGATCGAACTTATATGGGTAAGGCACAACACTCATTCAATGGATTTGTGTCAACTCCTGTTAGATGAGGCCGTGGTCTGTCATCTCTACGCTTTTCGTCGTGGTAAAGTAAACGGATTGTTGGATATGTGTTAAATTGACATCATTCCACTAGTCACGTTATCTTGGGCTTTTTGTTACATCGTATGTCATGATCGTCTTTTTGGTTTTCTTTGACTGAGGATTGGAGGGCTCAGGACTTTTGGATTCGGTAAGGGATCCTCCCTTTCGAAGTTTGGTTATAAATTGTCTTCGATTAGGGTCGGGATTTGGTCTTTTCACATTGTCTGAATCGGTAAACTCTTCAGTTTCATGTTGATTATCGGCACTGACCCGATCTAGGCGTGAGTCTTACTGCTTGAAACTCCCCATGACGCTGGTTTTGATTACACTGGTTTGGGAAAACAACAGATGTACGCCTGCACTGCATCGTTTGAAACATCGAGCAAACGTTTTCTTTCAGGTTTCGCTCTGTTGCAGACTCAGGAATGGACAGTCTTTGTCTATAATATAGCTGTGCATTGTCCGTTTTCTCCCGCTGCTCTGAATCGTTGGCTTAACTTTCGGGTGACAGCGATCATGATTCTCTGTGTTTCGGCCATGTTCAACCAACCAAGAAGGATTCAATACACCCTATTCTTTCTGTACTCCCTAGTCGTGATAGTTGACGTCGTTTTTCTATTCTTGCTGATTGGCCCCCATAGCGGTTTCAGTGGTGTGTACCCTGAACTCACATCTATCTGTACTGATTTTGTTGTGCAAAGTCTCAATAGAGCAAATCGCCAATGTAAACGTTTGCGCCATGCAAACCAATCGCAGCTATACTTTTGCTCTCTACTTTAATATCCCAACAGCAGTATTTGACATTCTTTTGATGGCCCTAGTAATCTATTGCCTTATTGTGCGTTCCATTGAGGCGAGGCGCACATTAGGAAGGCGAAGGGTCGGCAAGTTCATGAAGTTGCTGCTAGTATACAGTATGATCAATTTTTCCTTGTACTGGAAACCCGCTTTACGATCATGTCATTTGAATGCTCATGCTCACCACTAGGAACCTGACTTACAAAGGATTGACGATGGGTGACCTGTCGCCATCTGCACCAGTAAGTAAACTTATCTACGATATGATATCTGCGAAAATCAACCACGATATAGTTTGCTTATGGCGTGGTTGTTGCTCTGTATATCAATTCCGTCCCATACCTGACTTATCCACGCCTCGTGTTTGGTCTCAGGGAGCATCGGTACTCGAGGAGTGGAGTGCAGGTTGAAACCGGGGAACCCGGACCCCGACCTTGGCATGGCCCTTCTGGATCGATGAGTGGCACTGCAGTCGACATTGCGTTGCAAGAAATGTCGGGGATGACATCGCCATCACCCAAGGTACTTCAGCATATGAGAGGAGAGTGTTCGACGACTGGTGGTGATGTAGCTTATGATGTATGAATGATCCGGTAGCAAAGACCAGTGATTACTCCACATGAACGAGTATGTATGAACTTTTGTTGACGACATCTTTTCACTGCCTTTACTCAAAGACCGATTACAAAGTCAAAAATGGTTTCTGGGCTGCAAGAATCGATTGTAAATGTCACAAAGGTGAAACCCATCCTTGATAGCATCGCAAATTCTAACAGACCTAGTATATACCCTAGCTGCGTGGAGACTCGTTATGTAATTGGACAATCACATCGGACCCCTCCCATCGCCGGCGCCATGGAGGTGGCATTTGGTATTATCAGGTTCAACATGATACACTCTACCTACACTAGAACCTGCTCCATCGGGTCGCAACCTGCCTAGACCTAGTACAACCACAACTTCGTCCTGTAGTGTTCAATAAGAGATCGATGTCGTCGAGCGTTATTGCGGACCAATGTCCCTGACAGATTTGTACTTCCTCGCCTGCTAAATGTCAGTTAGGCAAGATCTATGTGAGCAGTTGCACCTATCTAGAAATGACTCGCAGTGTAAATGACTCGTAATGTTTGGTTCGGTGCTACTCTGAGCCCCATGCGCGTACCACTTGATCGAGGCCACCGACTGAAATTCGGTTCTATCGCATGGGCAATGGGTAGAGGTTCAGGAAAGCACGATATTCCCTCATACTGCGTTGAACAAAGCCCACTTACTGTCCGGTTGCGATCAAGATGTTCAACAGCGCGGCTAGTAATCACCACGGTGAGCACCAAATTTACGCGCTCAGATTGGTCGAGCTCCTGCACTTTGTTGATCATCAGCACCCTGGTGATATTCTTTTCGTTGCTCCCTCTCCCGGACGGCGCTTCATTGTTGGGATCTATTATGAGGGACTTCTTTCTGTGGAGCATAGACAGAAGGAGTCTCAGTTTCGTATGGACGAAGACTAAGATTAATTCTCTGAACTAACCTAGACAGAAGAAGTCATATAGGTATTAATTAGTTACTGAAAAGTAATCCAAGTATGGAATGTATCTCACCTCAGTTTCGTATGGACGAAGACCGAGGCCTGCGATATTGGCAAAGTCCGTGCGGTAATGGGTAAGCGCAATTATGTGAGAGGTGATCAGTGTAGATTTGACGAAAGGGAAAATGATAGAATGCGAGTGACAGAAGGAAATAAAAAGGAAAAGCAGGAGCAATTTCAACAGGATCGACTCTCCAAGAGTCCTTACGTTGATCACACCATTTTGGGCTCTGAGATGGTTACGCGAGGGTGCCATTTTTCTTAACGCTGCATATTCGATCGATGCGGGAACACGTGTCAGTGTCTCGCAAGTACGTTGGTGGGCTGTCTTTGATGAAGAGTAGGCACCACATGTTGGATCTCTTCGGCCACCTTGCTACCACCTCCATCTCGATCTCACTTAGTACATGACTTTTGGGTGACGAGTTTCTCCAGCATGGTGTTCAAACCGGTCAGTCACGAAGGGGATGATGGATGGACGGGTCTTTTGAATGCGAGTTGTCGCTGGGAGATGATATTCAGGTCGACTTCAAAGCTCCGGAGAAGTGTGTATACTGGCGTTTCAGAGTGTGCATACCCGGCAGTCTTGTTGCAGTTGATTCCATTTCAAAGTTTACAAGTTGCCCAGAGAGGAATGGAAGGAGCAAGTCGCTGCATCAATGGCTGAGAAACAAAGGAAACGGACTGACAACATCGCCATGCGGAATGAACGGCGAAATGAGAAAAGGAGAGGTGGAGGGCCACGCGCATGACGGCCAGGGTTTGAAGGAAAGTCGCTTTCGAAGCGCAAAGGTAAACATTCGAGGAAAAAGAAGTGAATGCTAGGAGCGTACGGTTTGACGATGGCAAATCATGAAGTATACAAGGTAGCATGCTTCACTTTACTCGTTACTGGATGGAATTCTCGTTGAGTTGACATCGAGTCTCGCATGAAGGGGCATGGAAAACCAACGATAATATCAATAAATCTTAAGCGCACAAAGGACTTCGAGGCGCCATTCCGATTACATAGTTTTTGATGCCATCGGGCGCCGGATAAACTGTTGATAGCACAATGGGTACCATTGCTTGTATTCTGCAATAAACGAGTAGGTTGGTCACCGACCGTCAAACGCTGGGGAGCCAGGGGTCGAGTCTTGAAGTTTGAGTGCCGATCTGGGGCTGGGATTAGTGCTTTCCTGGGCTACTATTCTTCTTGGAGGTCAATGTCACTTTGCTCACTTCATTCTGTTTTACCCAACCAAGATATCCAAGTTGAACACTGTTCACTCGTCGACGGGTTGGGCAAAATATGAGCCGTCTACACTTGATGTCGGTTTCTTCTCCTTGCTTGTCTGTTCTGTTAAAACATATTTTGAACTCGGAACAGTCATTTATTCACCAAAGTTAACGCTATGAAACATGAGAGAGGTGCACGCTTCCTGGTCAAAATAACCAACATTCGAGCGTCCATCCATGGAACACGACATCCCATCGACGGATTCAGCATCTTGTTCAGCAGCCCATCGTAATACCATTATAAGGACCATCGTGGTTTGCCAGGTTGCCGTCCCAGATCTCAGGTATATCACCGACAGTGCACTGTGCGCTGGGATTGTCCTGCCCTGTAAACGCATGTCCGGCGTATCCATATCCATCCATGAGCAACAAGACGTACCGGGACAAGCGGTCCATTCCCCAGAGTCATGGATGTGTATCTCGCCCGCAGGTTGAACGTATCCTAGGAACATGCCGGGGCAGACCGGGATCGGGTCTTCTCCGTTGTTGATATGCGTCAAGTGCACATTCGCGTCCACGTAGTCGGCAAACGCTTGGTTACCCACACGGGGAAGACCATAGCAGACGGTTTGGAAGGTCGTTCCCGATGGCAACCAAAGTGGGAGATAGACTGAATCGAGAAGCGCAATGGCCGCACCTACCGGGTGCATGCGAATGAACAGTTTCAATTGCAGTGTTCCGGAATGCTTACCTAGTGAGTGACCGACTAAGGTGACGGACGTTGCGCCAAAGCTGGACATGGCTTGCTGCACAGCAGAAAGTACATTCGTAGCAGTACTGTCAGGGCAACTCAAGTTGGGCAAATAGAAACGGAATGCAAGAGCATACCCTGCCTGTTCGTTCGCAAAACCACTGTGAACTTTGATGTCAGAGCTGATACCTGGGAAGAGCGACGAATCCAAATTCTCGAAGAAAACATCAGCATCCGTAAGGAGGGGTTCACTGGGGAGAGTGACGATCTACTTCAGAAAAAGAGAAAATGTGTCGGACGAGATAGAAACTGACATTTCCGAGGGCGTCGTTCCCTGGTGGGCGACGATCACGGTGCCGAGGTTGGGGTCAAACCCAACATACCATGCATTCAAGTAGCTTCCGTCGAGCTGCGTGCACGCAAGTGTACATCTTACAGTATTGAACGGAGTCACCGTTACCACCCGAAGCGACAGGCTCGAATCCAGGATTCGCCTCGCAATTGGCTTTGTTGAAGATGGGTACATCAGTGCTCCACACTATTCATGCATTTGGGTTCAAATCGACATACGTCCGCAATCCCACGCTAAGGTCTGAGCAGGAGTACAATACCCAGCACTCGCAAAATACGTATACGGAGTAAAGGCATCAATCTGCGATATCGTCAACGCTTTGATTGACTGCCTCACGGAAAGGGCAGGCGACGTTTGCGCGGCTGTGACACCGAGGATAAGAGCAAGAATAGAGGACATCAGGATCACAAATTCAGAACGTGAGAATACCTACTCTACTGAGTCGGAACAGGAATTATAGCATGTTGTGACTATTGTATATTCGGCAACGAGGCAGCGAGAAAACCCTTTCAAGCTGCCATACCGACAGGCGTACTGGCAATCCGCATATGGTATAGTGGGTGTGTGTCCAACGTCTATATTCGAGAAGGATGTCCACGAGACAAACACGCCAGGTGGCGGTCTGTCGTGATCATGCCTAGCTCCATGCGGCTAAGCGCATGGCTCAAGGTTATAGTTCCGTGCAGTATAATTCCAGGCCCCGAAGAAGACCGTATGTCCTTGTGAATTCAAATGAGTAGGCATAGGTCCCGACGGATGTGCCAACCTGGAGGGAGTTAGAATCGTAGAGTATGCCTGCACAGCCGACCGAGTCGTAGAAGGAATATTTACTTAGCAACCTGTCATCATCACTGGGAGCAGGAACCAATCACGAAACCTTGAGTGACAGAGAGCCTCGTTCCAGCTCTCATGTAGGTTTGTCTTTGCTGAGAACAGGTGGCCACATCGCAAGTGTCAACCGAAAGTTGTGAAGGGCATCTCGACAACTCGCCTTTGTGCATTCGGCGCGGTATATGCAAATGCGTAATCTTCGCGGATATTTTACCATCCTCATTTGCGGGTAATTTACTCGACAGCTGTTGTAGCGGCTGTGTTTTGTTCCCTGGAATATGCTTTGCACTCACAGATCGATCAAGCGCCTTGTCGCAAACACGTGAATTTAAAGCTCCGAAATAGCTCCGAAGCGTAATCAATCAGCGGAGTGTGAATGTGTAAACGGCGCCGCGAATACCTACTAGTTACAGGCGAAATGGCAGAATGGCAATTGGCAGAATAGCGAAAACCGGCAAAATCAACTTAGGGTACATTTTATGTATTCACCCTAGCCAGCTGGACAGCAAAGTTAGATGCTAGACAAGATCTCTCCCGATGCGGGTAAGTCCCTCATGCTCCAGTTTCCACCGCCGCTCGAAGTTTTATCTGCCATGGCAATATCTTCAACAAACCCCGTCAGCGCTGAGCCCTTCGTAACTGCTTCTAGTTCTTCAAAACTTTGAACTTGCCCTTCTAGAACTTCATTCCCATCAATTGCAAGATTTGGTCCAATTGGTTGTCCCAAGTTGGATTGCCTGCCCTTGTGCTCCGCATAAGTGATGGACTCTTGACCTGCTAAGTAGTAATTATCAGTGTCTGAGTTGGCACCTAGCAGTGGGGATCATGTAATCTTCAAGCCGTCAATGAGCCCAACACTACTCCTTTATTAGGATTGGTTTGTATGTGGAAAGTTACATCTTGAAGTGGCCGATAGTGGGCCACCGACTTTGAGGCAAGGTATGTTCAAGTAGCACAAGTAGAGTGGGGTGCATGAATACATTTTATGGGGTCAATAAGATGCTTGCGTGGTTCGTTGTCTCAGTTTTCAATGTGTGCACCCAGTCTTATCACAGAAAATGACGTGCAAGGTAATACAATCGAAGAGAGTGATGTCAATGGGAAAATGGAAGATATGGAACAGAATCATAAAATATCAAGTTCATCGTGTTGTTGGCAAAATTGCTGCCAGCGCGCCAACGGGGATTGCCACAGCGGCGGGGATGTTCATGATGACCTGTCACATATCATCTATCACCCCAACTTTCCACCGTGTGTGACTTCAAATAACTCGAGAGACTCGACAATAAATCTAATGTTTGTGGATGGTGCAATCCAGCACGACGGCCAAGTTGTACTGATGAGCCTTGGATGCAAATCACTGGCTTGAGGCCCGAGGTTCTGCGTGTGTAGTTTTGTTGCAACTCTCTGCCACACGATCACTTCTTGGCACCCGCGATCTTCCACTTGCCATCGACTGCGATACGGCAAACAGTACTCCCTGACTTTATTGGCGCCTTCATCTCGTTTCCATCTTCACACACCAACATCGAATTTGCGTGTCCTCGCCACCGCCCCATGGTGCGCTTACTATCAGCAAGAAACATGGCTGTCCTCAAAATGGGTTTTGACCGTGCTCTATCTGACTTGCCTTACTCATCATTGGTTTATCTGTTTTTCCCGTCTGTTGCTTTGTGGACTGTTTCTCACAGATACACTCGCTTGGCAGCTGGATTAGAATGTCTCCTGAACTCCGCCTAGCTCTTTGTCTATTCTTGTACGATCAACTCTTGTTCCGGCCGTGCACCCTTATCGTTCATTCATTGCCAGAAACGGACGCTCTGCACCGATACAACGGTTCATCACACAGGGTCCAAGTCCCGAGCATCCATCGTCGGTTCCATACTGCGCCTCATGTTCGGCACTGAGCGCTGAGCGTCTGGCAGAAGCTGCGTGGATACAGCATGATGTATTACACACATTGTTGCAAAGAGTTTGCAGTGCTGGTGGTGGTAGGAGGATGCCTGCGTCTGCCATGTCTTGTTCGATCGATGAAACGACCGAGGAAAGCACCGCACAACTAATCACTAACTAGCGTTACCCCTCTCCAATTATAAATAGGAGCAAAGTAACCTTTTCAGAAACTCCGCCAGATCGCTCTTCCTTCCGATTGGTTCGTACAGAATCGTATGTGAATATTCGAATAAATACATGGTGATATGCTAACTTGTGCACGTTCTGTAATACAATGGCGCATGTTGCCTTAAAAAAGGAACACCAGAGTACGTAGTGTCTACTGAGAGCCGCCCACTTCCATTTTCACGCGCCCTCCCTTTCCTCTCCTTTCCTCTCCTTTGTTCTTGGCCGCCCGCATGTCGACATATCTGGAATGCATGGAGGATTACATCAACTCGATTATTGGTCGGCACACTCTGCAACTCCATGATACATATTTCCCCGAGGCTTGCTGACTCGACGGACTGACAACCTGGTTGTCCTCTTACGGCCATAACTCACATTCAAAAGACTTGTCCACATATCGTCCCTTCACGACTGACCGGTTTAAACACCGCGCTGAAAAGCCCGGCCACCCAAAGGTATTACGTTACATGAGATTGAGATCGAGGCGAGAGCCTCCCCACATTGTTTTTCTTGGAAGTGAGGGCGAAAATGAACCGTATGACGGAAGCACCCCCAGAGAGGTCATACGATTCGAAAATGTATATTACCGAAGAGCGCGTTCTTGTTGCAGTACGTTGCAGTGTATCTGGGGTTCATTGCTCACCCGAATTAGGATGAGACCAATCTTGTTACGATGTTGTCGCCGGAGGTCAGGGTTCGGAGAGTCAAGTCTACAGATCGGGTTTCACTTCGTGGCATGCAATGCTGAACCGCAATCAGCTCTGGTCCAGTCGCACATGAGGGCTGACTTCTTCGCCACTGAGACGCTTGAGACTATGATCACCGTGTCTCCCTCTGAACCTATCCCATCCGAAGCCGTATACATGATGATGATGGGCACACACGTGAATTCTGCTCTGGAACTAGAGAGTATTCTAAGCACCTTCTTTGTCCACCAAAGAGAGCCGTTGGCTGTGCTCCTACTTGCTCCCGCCCGTGATAATGCCGTGGGACTGTGTTCCGTTGGGAAACCCCAGAAGTGACTGCGCCGGTGTACGGTGCATGATTTTCCTTTCTCCAGAAAATACATCAATCTCGTATGGAAAGAACTCGAGGCGAACGAACCAAGTGATAACAGGATGTATTTCCCATCAGGACCTACTCCATGTCGAATGTTTCATACAAATAATGGCGTGAGGTGCAGCGATTCATGTACATCCTTGCAGTTTAATACAGGAGTGCAAGTGAGCTCACAATGGCCGACCGTATCGATAAATGCATGGTCAGTTGACACCTCAGACAACTTGATCATCCTTAAGCCTACATCCATGTCTTGGTCGCCCAAGGCCTGCTGGCCCAGAAATATAAGTTTGATGGTGAATTGATCAAGGCCTGAATACAAGAACAAGGAGTATATGTATGTTTCTCCATGGAGTCTGCGTGATAGATTGGCAGCTGGGGCGAAGATGTATGAATGGATGTTGGAGAGATGCTAAGTGATGCACCTTTGTCGAGCCAAACGATCACATTCGGGTTCACATTCTTGGGGACCGAAAACCCATTGAGAATCTGATAGTGTCAAATACTTAATTTAGCGGATAGCTAAGCTTGTATCTGCATTATATGACCGGATGTCAGAAAACCTCTTTGTTTCTGATTCGTATTTTCTGACAAGCTAACATTTCTATTAGAGAGTGACAGCCGTGCGGTGAAACGCTTACTTCCTCTGCCTTTGCAATGACATTTCGGTAAAACCTTTAACGACGTGGGACTTGTTGACCTATTTCCATTCCAGATGTCATCGTATCTCTGAATTTCTCCGCTACAGAGGCTTCTTTGGTGATACGACCATTCATGGAATCAGTTTCGCCACTCACTATACAAGTTAACCGCGTGAAAGAAGGCACAGGCATTGTTGAATGCCTGTAATCTATCACCAGATCTAGAAAGGGACTCGAACACTTTCGGGTCAGCAGGAGGATAGCGTAGAGAAGAAGGGAGTGATGTTAAATACTGCCCGTGATGATCGGCAACATCTTCCCTCGAAAGTGTGCATCTCGAAGCGCCGTAAGTATGGCAAGTTCATTTTTGCTCAATTTGTCGACGGTCCTAGACTCACCCATTCCGAACGATTGAACGATAGAAATATAGTCTGCATAATGGTTGAGGGAGGACTTCTTGAATTGCTCAATATGTAAGCACAACGCGATTGCAGCACCTCCAGTGGGGCCCATGTTCCAAGCAGCCTGGATCGCTATTGATCGCAAGACTGACATGAGCATTGCAGATATCTAGTAGGTAAATCAGATAAACCGACATAATCACTCCCAGCCAGTTCATCAGAGGGGATGGCTACTATCCATTGTGTGATAAGTAGATATCAGGCGGTCGACATGAAGATACCTTGATAGATCACTTCATTCATCCTGGGAAATCTTTATGGGTGTATTGCCAATGCTAGACTTGGTTATAATATCAGGAGTATGAAAAATAGCATTTTCTGAGTAGGTTATCGTTAGCAGGCCCAAGAAGGCATAGACCACATCCAAACTCAACACAAGAAGGCTAACAGAACCACCAGATGGCTTTTGGATCAGAAGTTCAATGACTTCATCCTACTATGCATGGCGATATGAAAAATAAAAACAGTCAATACAACGAAACTACTTGAATGAAACTCAGCGCCACCTTTGATAAGACATCAATGAATGCGGGACTCATGAAAACATCCGGAATGAGGCAAGGTGTTGCTATAGACATCCCACGAAACATATTAGCGTACGGAATACAATAGCCCAGCTCGAAAGCACTGGAGGTCAGTAAAATCCAGCAAGCGGCGAAAGAACAAGGTAAGCAAAAGGCAGCGTTTGTATTACGTCAGCTGAAGGCTATGTTGTCATGGCGATGTCTTTTCATTCATTCAATGTGATTTCTACTGCTGCCTTTTTGCTCTTCATGCATTCCATTTTTCTTTCATTATCTATAATCATACCTTGAACGAAGCTATGTCATCTACGAGGTATGCGGCCGCTACTGTGTAAGAAACCAGCGCTTAGTGGCGTAAGATGCATCAATCGCCCACCTTGCGGGAAATCACTAAGAGTAGCGCAAACACTGCATGGCTTTTTTACTGTCCCTCGGTTACCTCGTTCATGGCCGTCCGCGCCAAACTTATAACCCAATGATGGGGACAACACTCTCATCCCACGTCCTCTCTACTGCTTAAATGTCTTCTGCACCATTGATTACCCTCCTCGGGGAACTCCAGTCATTGAATTACATTCTTGGTGAGTCTGAATGATGGCATTCATTGTATCCTCTTCCTCATCGACCCGTTAATCGTTAGTTGCCTCTACGGTAGCAGTACACTACGATTACAGTATGTGCACCAAATTTTCTGTCTTGCTATTATTCATTCTTTTGTCAGTGATTACCCTCTCACGCGAGGTCTGTGCATCGCTTGATTTTATTCATCTTCTTTTTATTCTAATCTGCATGCAGATCGAACTTATATGGGTAAGGTGCATCACCCATTGAAAGGATTTGTGTCAACTCCTGTTAGATGAGGCCGTGGTCCGTCATCTCTACCCTTTTCGTCGCGGTAAAGTAAACCGGTCGTTGAATGTGTGTTAGATTGACATCATTCCACTAGTCGCGTTATCTTGGGCTTGTTGTTACATCGTATGTCATGATCGTCTTTTTAGTTTTCTCTGACTGATTATGGGAGGGCTCAGGACTTTTGGGCTCGGTAAGGGATCCTCCCTTCGAAGTTTTGTTATAAATCGTCTTCGATTAGGGTCTGGATTTGGTCTTTTCACATTATCCGAATCGGTAAATTCTTCAGTTTCATGTTGATTATCAGTACTGACCCGATCCAGGCGTGAGTCTTACTGCCTGAAACTCTCCATGACGCTGGTTTTCATCACTCTGGTTTCCGAAAACAACAGATGTATGCCTGCACTGCATCGTTCGAAATACTGAGCGAATTTTTTCTTTCAGGTTTCGCTCTGTTCCAGACCCAAGAATGGACAGAATTTGTCTACAACATAGTGGTACACTGTCCGTATTCCCCAGCTGCTCCGAATTGTTAGCTTGACTTTTGGGTGACAGCGATCATGATTCTCTGTGTTTCGGCCATGTTCAACCAACCGAGAAGGATTCAATACATCCTATTCTTTCTGTACTCCCTAGTCGTGATAGTTGACGTCGTTTTTCTATTCTTGCTGATTGGCCCCCATAGCGGTTTCAGTGGTGTGTACCCTGAACTCACATCTATCTGTATTGATTTTGTTGTGCAAAGTCTCAATAGAGCAAATCGCCAATCTAAACATTTGCTTCCCGCAAAGTAGTCGCAGCTATACTTATGCTGTCTACTTTAATATCCCATCAGGAGTATTTGACATTCTTTTGATGGTCCTAGTAATCTATTGCCTTATTGTGCGTGCCATCGAAGCGAGGCGCACATTAGGAAGGCGAAGGGTCGGCAAGTTCATGAAGTTGCTACTGGTGTACAGCACAATCAACTTTTCCTTGTACCAGAAACCCGCTTTATGATCGTGCCATTGAATGCTCACACTCTCCGCCAGGAACATGACTTACAAGGGATTGGTAATGGGTGACCTGGTGCCGTCTGCCTCAGTGAGTAAATTTATCTATGATACGATGCCTGCAAGAATGAACCATGATGTAGTTTGCTTATGGCGCGGTTGTTGCTCTGTACATCAATTGTGTCCCATACCTGACCTATCCACGTCTCGTGTTTGGTCTCCGGGAGCTCGGGGAGTGGAGTGCAGGTTGAAACCGGGGGACCTAGGCTCCGACATTGGCATGGCCCTTCGGGATCGATGAGTGGTACTGCAGTCTACGTTCCATTGCAAGAAATGCCGGAGATGACATCACCATCACCCGAGGCACTGTAGTATATGAGTGGAGAGTGTTCGACGACTGGTGGGGATGCAGCTTCTGATGTATGAATGATCCTGTATCGAAGACCAGTGATTACTCCATATGAACGAGCATGTATGAACTCTT
>JBBPJT010000545.1:0-20277 GCA_038088895.1 Xerocomus potaroensis
GACACCTGTTGTTTCATCTGTCACTCTTGACTTTCACCTTGTTTCACCCGTCACCCCTCTGTCATTCTGATACGTGTTTCACATTACCTTAGAGTATATAAACCCTTTGATACTCTCCTGTAGTCCTGAGTTCAAATATCAACAAGAACTGACGTTCTTCTCCCTTGCTTTCTCCCGTTCTCTCCAACTGTCCGACCTCTCTAAATTTGGGACCCCGGATTCCATGTAAGGGCACACCACATAAGGTGAAGCCAAGTCCCGGCCCCCTCAACTCTGGTTCATCGAAGTTATCCTGGAGTTTGTCTGGCATGTTCTAACATGGAGAGAGGGCCAATATGAATGAAGATCTGAGAAAGGGAGAGGATTGGAACTGAGTCTATCTTGCTAGGGCCTCCTACCAGAGGGAGAACACCAAGAGAACTTGACTAGGGAGTCCCCTGGTCAAGTTCCTTGGGCTCTATATACTAACTAACTATTTACATGAGTTGTACTTAGATCTAATGATTGGATTGTCTAGGGCATAGGGGCCATGGTTAGCACATGTAGAATGGAAGTATACACATGAGGAATCCTTGCTGCAGTGGCAGCATAGCCCTAGTTATAATGGATCGCATATTTGATGCATAAGTCACCCTTGGGGTTATCTAGAGATCTGCCACCAAGGGGGTGGAATCTATAGGAGGTAAGGGCATCTATGGATGCTTCTAGATGCATATGAGTTGAAGGGAAGAGGTGGGGCCAAGGGATTGGTCCATTTGTCCAGGAATTATGGGTGAAGATTTTGGGTTTTGGTCCCACCTATAGATAAGATTAGATAAAAGTACCCTAGAGCAAAAGTAGCTTCTAGAGGGCCAGGAAAAGTGATCCAGGGACTTAGGGGTGATCTTATAGATTCATAACAGGTGGAATCTTTTGCTGTGCTTTTTAAGATCCTTGGAGATAAGATACAATCCATAGTCATAGATTTGGAATGGAGGAGAGTCAAGTTGTTGCTGATGTTGATCATGATCAGCATAGTGAATAGCTTGTTGAGCATGTTGAGGAGAAGTGGGAGGAGTAGACCTAACAATGTTATTTACATATATATTACATATATATATCAATGACAATACTTACATCTTGAGAAAAGAGGATGGCTGATGACCTAAGAAATCTACTGCAGCTATTCTATGCTACAAGATGCTATTTAGATCACTGTCTCCCATGTTTTATGGGGCTTAGCAAGACACCTAAATAAGGCTCAGCCTGCTAGATAAACTGATCAGTTGCCTCTTTGTAAACCAGGCATGACCTTGGCACAGACTAATCACTTCCAAATGGAAGGACTAAGAAAACTATGTATCAAAAAAGTGAAGGAGTGGAGTTCCACACTCCAAACACCAGATCTAACTGGACTTGCCCTAAAGGTGGTGGGCATAAAATGAAAATAAAATGCTGCAGAAAGTTCTGACAGGCACCCCTTAGCCTTAGGATCCAGGCAGTGTATGACAACTTGTATATAATAAATTGTCACTTGCAGGACACCACTCCTGAAGATGATATAGAGCACAGTGAGGGGAGAGATGAAGGGGGAAAGAAACCATTGATTGCTTGAAAGATGGATCTTTATTGAAAACACCATCCAGGCACATTAATCTTATCTAGATCTAGATATATATATCATATATGCTTTTATTCATGAAAGAACAAAGTAATTTCAATTATTTGAGGTGCAGTTGACTTGCAGAAATGAAGTTCTGGTCATACAAAATTTTTTGAAGCCAAAACATAAAGGAAAAGGTCTGATATGTCTGACATAGCAGTTGATTGCAAGGCACCCACAAAAGGAAAGTGGTGTGTCAGCAAGGAGAACAGTAGGTCACAGATACATCCATAAAAGGAATACCACATGGGTAAACTGAAATAAGCAAAATACACAAAATATGTGAGAGAGGCAAAAAACACAGCACATATTGGTGTTTATCACACATCACACAGTCACACATCACATGATGGCCACTAACTTTTTAGATATTTGAGAAGCAATTCAGGACAAGCATATAGATCTCTACAATGTGGATACAAAAAGTCAGAAAGCAGATCTTTTTACTAAGATCTTGTCAAGAGACCTTTTTGAGAAGGTCAGAGCTGGTTTGTTACTCAAACCATTCAAGTCATGACCACTGGATATTCTAGTGAGGAGGAGTGTTGAGAATATGGCATTCTATTTCTGATTTCTGATTATATAACCATATTCTAGAGTGATTCTATGATTAGCCAATTGCTTACTGACAGATCAATGCTGACACTATTCTATTTATATTATAGGGTCATTACACATCATAGATAAGAGCTCCTTTTTAGCTATTGGTTAAGATAAGAGTTCTAATTGCTATTGGCTCTATTCTTACTGCACTTATACATTGCAGTTTTCAGACCTTCTATGGTCTTCATTTCCCTTACTATAGTTGGTAGGAGATAGCTACAGATACAAACATATCTTGTAGTGTTGCCCAGTCTTTAGTTAATTCAGTCTATTTATCTGAATCCTCAGGTTGAGCCAATGGCTCCCAAATCCTCTTATTACTTCACATCTCATCCTTGATTCAAACATCTAGTATCAGTGAGTCTCCCACTGATCCCACTGCTCCCCTTGCCCTACTACTAATTAGAACTCCATTGGTTCCAATAATCTCACCATCTGTTATACCAATCTGAAGAAGTTGTTGAGCCCAGGCATCTGAGTAAGAATCTCAACCAAGGCACATGTTTTGATGCAGATAGTGTGCTTGCATTATAGGCCAGAGGTTGGAATAGGTAAGGGTGGCTGGAACAATTTGCTTCCTTTCTCCATGCAAGACAACATGCAGAGTCTGTCTGAAATCACCACTGAAGAGAACAGTGATGCCTCCAAAGGGCAAGTTATGGTTGAAAGAATCACATAGAGTACAATCCACAGCCTCTAAAACATAGTGATGTTGAGATGCAGCTTTATCCCAGATGATCAAAGAAGTCAGCTGAAGAAGTTTATGAGTGAGATCATCTTTCTTGATATTGCAGTTGCTATTCTCATGACAGAGAATGGGAATCTTGAAGCAAGAATGGGCAGTGCAACCACCAGGGAGAAAAAGACATGCCAGACCAGTAGAGGCAATACAAAGGACAATACCATGTCTTGCACAAACAGAGGAAGCAATCACTTGGCCAAATAGGTCTTGCCACAACCACCACCACTATGAAGAAAGAAAAGAGTGCCCAGATTATTGTTGACACTATTGATTGCTGCCATGGTAATGGCATTCCTGGAAAGTCCTACAAGTACTTGACATGTTTTCTAAGAAGTTGGGCTAGGAGATGCAAAGCATAGTCATAAATCTGCTCTTTAGTGGGCTCTGGGATATGAAGATGATTGATAAGATAATGATTCAAATCATCAAAGAGATGTTGTCTGGATGCCTCCCATATTCTGTGGGGATCCACAGGAGCACAGTAAACCAGAATAATAACAAAAAGACAGCACAGTTGTCTACCCATGGAGAAGTGGGCAGCTTCCTAAAGACACAGAATCCATTCTCTATCATCCTGCACAAGGCCAAGTGCCCTGCAAGCCTCTTTGAAGTTGGGATAAAGTTCACCATTGACAGTATGAAGATGTTCATAAGATATGGTACCTAAAAAGACATACAATGAGTGAGAAGTAGTTGGGAATGATAAGAGTGAGACATTCCCTTGACCACAGTAAGCAAAAGTCTCATATAAAAAAGCTCTCTTTTGGAAGGAGGAATAGAGTACATTATACCAATGGCCTTGTATCTTTGATGAACAGTCCAGACAGCATTATTTTTATTCCACAAAGTGTTTGGGAAAGTCCTGATAGAGATAGTCATGTGCACCAGCAGCAATCAAGTCAGGGTCTTGATTTGCCTTGAACCAACCCAGCAAGTGAGTATCCTTGATATTGTTGACCACCTCTATGATTTGGATATTATCTCTAAAAAACATTCTGTTGGTCTGGAAGATGGACAGGAAGGTGATAGACAGCAGGCCATTCTCTATGCATGGGAAACTCATAGATGTTGTGACAGGCTTGATTAGCAGAGATGTATCTGGCATCAAGATAGGCCTTGATCTCATTATGACCCTCTGTTCAGATGGTGGCATGATCAGGGCCCTTGTAGATGTACTTGTGGATGTACTTAATAGCTTTAATGGAACCACAGACTTCCAGATTGATATGACAATCAAACTGGACCAACAACTCTCTAGGATGAGAGATCACATGTCTGTTGTCAAAGACATCCTGGCACTTTTGGACAGTCCTTCCATTTTCAAGGTGAGCATAGTCAGGATAGCCATCCTCCTTAACAATGGTCTGAGAAGAGAATCTTTTTGGAAAATGCTTTGTGCAGGCATTGTTCTCAATGCATCTATTTGGAGAGCAAGGACCATGGAGCATATATTTTGTAACAGCAAAGTAAAGCTGAGAATAAAGGTTGGGATTTGGGATCTGAGCTGATATGAAGGCATCCACTTGCTGAACAGTATAAATTTTGTCTTGTTGCTCCAAGAAAATCAAGAGATGCATATGAAGAAGACTATGCTTTTGATACTCAATAGTATAAACATAGCCAGCTATCTGACCAAAGTAGCCATCTTTGATCTTGGAGAGCAAAGCCTGTTGCTTGGCATGAAAAACATGTGCCACCAAATTAGGCCTGTTCACAGTAGATTGACCTGATGGAATAGAGAGTAAGATTAAAATCATTAATGAAGTGAGATACACATCTGGAAGGAGATTCTGAGTGATTTCAGGCCAACTCCCATTTGCAGTCATGGTGAGAAAGAGATCAGGTTTTCTATACTCTCTACAAATAGCCAAGGAATCTTGAAGGAGTTGCTGCATATAGCATGATAAGTAGAAACAGGAATATGATTCTAGCATTTACAATTAATATATATATATTATATTTTTTTATTATAGTTTAAATATATACTCACAATGAATGCAGGAGGAATATTGGCAGGTAAGTGATAGGATGGAGGTGAGCCAAGTTGCTGCTGACATTGATCGTGTATAACATGGTGAGTAGCTTGTTGAGCATGTTGAGGAAAGGTGAGAAGAGTAGACCTAACAGTATTACTTACTTACTATATATTACTTGTAAATATCAATAACAATACTTACATTTTGAGGAAAGAATATGGTTGATGACCTAGAAAACCTGCTATCTACTACTGCTATTTTATGTTACAAAATACTATTTAGATAACTACCTCCCATATTTTATGGGGCTTAGCAAAACACCTAAATAAGGCTTAGCCTACTAGACTAACCAATCAGTTACCTTTTCATAAACTGGGCATGACCCTTGGACTAATCAACTTCCAAATGGAAGGACTAAGAAAACTATGTATCAAAAAAAAGAAAGGCTGGAGTTCCACACTCCAAACACCAGATCTAACTGGACTTGCCTTTAAAAGTGGTGGACATAAAATAAAAGGGAAATGTTGCAGAAAGCTCTAATAGGCATCTCTCAGCTTTAGGGTCCTGGCAGTGTATGACAACTTGTATATAGTAAATTGTCACTTGCAGGGCACCACTTCTGAAGATGATAGAGAGCACAGTAGGAGGAGAGATGAAGAGGAGAAGAAACCATTGATTGCTTGAAAGAAGAGTTTTTATTGAAAACACTATCTAGGCACATCAATCTTATCTAGATCTAGATATATATATCATATATGCTTTATATGCTTATTTATCATGAAAAAACATAGCAATTTCAACTATCTATGGTGCAGTTAACTTACAGGAATGAAGTTCTAGTCATATAAATTTTTTGTGATTTTTTCAAGGCCAAAACATGAAGGAAAAGATCAGATAATGGCCAACACAGCTGTTCAAAGCATACCAGCCACAAAAGGAAGGTGGTATGTCAGCAAGGCTCTAGTGGAGAACAGTGAGTCACATATATGGCCATAAAAGAAATCCTACATGGGTAAAGTGAGCAAAGTGAAAAAAGCAATGTATATTGGCAATTGTCACACAAATCACCCAGTTACATTGTATGATAGCTACTAACATTTTAGATAGACATATAGATACCTATACCCTGTATTCATATCTACAAGCTAGTTATATACAATACAACATAGTTTCCTAGATTCACTTAAGGCTCTCCTAAGTCATGCTTTACTCTAAAAGTATGATTGGGTTCCTAGGAATCTATCCCCTAGCATAACAGATTTGTTGCTGATATAGTATACAAATATATAAAATTTATATGTTCTGAGATGTTCTCATATAATCCATTGGTCATGTGATGTACACAGGCCTCTAATAGTATAAGGAAATCAAAATATCACATTTTTTTTAACTACCATTATCATAAAATCTCTTTCTACTAGCCAAATTGCCTAGATCACTCATTTGCTAGAATTGGGTCAATCTAGTCACCAGATTTCAAGTTCTACTGGCCTCAATCACTCTACTATCAGTAGAACCCATTCTTGATACCTTCCCAACCTTCTTAGAGCCACTGATAGATGATTATCCCTTATTACCCCTACTAATATATAATATACCATTTATTTAATTGGAACCAGAAAGGTTAGAAATGCATTTTAAGTCGGTTATACCCTTTCCAATATCATGAACTATTTCATTTCTTTCTAGGGCAAGCATCATCATCTCAAACAGATAGGAATAAAGGCTGTGGTCAAGCAAAAATGACCTTATTTGTTTAGCATTTTAGGCAGGCAAGGCCAGATATTGTCTAATGGCCAATAGTACTGGGCTATAGAGGATTGGAAGTGGGTTGTTTGACCAGATAAGACCAAAACTAACCATATTTGATCAGGTGGATATAGAAAAAAGGCAAAAGACTCTTTGATGATATAGGATTGTATAGGAGTAGGAATGGCTTGCAAGATTAGTGGTAGGATAAATACTGACCCCTATGTGCAGATTTTGAAGGATGAGCTATAAGGAACCCTGCAATATTATACAGGGGCTCAAAAAACTGTCTGGATGTTTGCATGTTTTTCACTAATGGCAATAATATGCAATAACCACTATCTCTAACTGTAATATGTTAGTATAGAAAACAAATTAGATGCTCTTGGCTCTCTACTGGTCAAGATATGAGAAGATTTGGTTATGAATTGATAGAATAACACCCATTTCAAAATGACCAACATATTCAGACATTTTTTTGACTTTTATAAATTTTATCATCTAGTACTTGGTATGGAACACTGAATGACATGCCCTGTGACTGGTGCCTCAAAATCAATATTCCCTACTATGGAAAGGCCAGACAGGCCTGTGATTATTGCCAATGGCAAAAGAAATGATGCAGCAATTTGGCCAGAAAACCAGCAAGAGTAGTTAGAGTAGTAGGGAAAATTGCCTGGTCAACTAGTAAGCCAGGTAGATACAATGTAGAATGGACCACAAATTGTAAATAGCTTGCATCTGTCACCACCATCAAGTGTGAATATATTCCATATAGAAAGGTCTCTTAAGAGGCCAAAGGCAAATACTGCATGTGCTTGGCAGTTTGGACTGGCTTCAATAAGTCTGAAGTCCCATAATGGAATAAGCAAGTTGCCTGTGTCTAGCATGCAGTTTTGTTGGTACAGGCAAAGTTGAAGGATGTGGAGATCAAGCTGGGAAAGGCTGTTTGGGAGCTTGTCAAATTGCAGAACAATCTGCCCATGTAGTGTATATGTATTATATATATTGTCATCATAATAGAATTGTTTTTGTGTGATATGGATGGTATGACTGATGAAATCAGGTAACTAGCTTGCATTTGGCTTACATGATTTGTCCTGTCTAATTCATATGTCTGCAATAACCTTTCAGCACCGAGATAACAAAGATAGAATGTAGACAAGTGGTAGATAACCAAAATATAAATCAAACTAAATTTGGAACAAGTCAAATCTTCATATCTTGGCTCCTCAGGTTGATCAAATCTACTTGGTAATACCTGGGTGGATAGGGGCAACTGTGCCTGATTGGATGAACTATCAATCCAATATCTTAACTTTTCAGACAAAAAGTGTCCTGGCTTTCAATTGTCTGCTATATCCTATCAGTTGAGCTCTATGTCTCCTAGGAGTGTGTTAGCACTATCTCTCAAGTATATCAGCTAGAAACATCATTTGCCATGCAAGAATGCAAGAAGCATGGGCTATGTAAGATAAAGCAGATATTTCAGAAGAATCTATTGAAGCATGATCAAAAAGGCAATCCATAGCAAGGAATGGGTGGTTGAAAAGGAGTTATTGTATTAGAAGATAACTGAACTGAAGTGGGAGGTAGAACAATTGAAGAAGAAAGAGCTTTAGATAGTAAAAAGATTAAAAGTGGATAAGAAAATGAAATACTTGATTTGAAGAAGAGAAAAGATAGAAGATCAATTGATGTAGAAAGAGAGACCAACCACATTAGAAGAACCAGTAAACACATGGGCTTAATAGATGAAGAAAGCGAACTGATTAAGGCATAGGAAGACATAGTATTAGATTTAGAAGAAGAGGATAAGATGGGATATCAAGAAAAGATGGAAACTATATCAGGTCTGAAAGTAGGGTTTCTAAGTATTAAATACTCTATAGTAATGGCTTTTGGTTTGTTTTTCATATTTTCTTTGAAAAAAAGAACTTAGGATGAATAATCAGTTATAAATGAAATCACCAAATAAATACCAGGATAGAAGAAGGGTATTATGTGATAAAATGCACAGATTTTATAATAGAGAGTGCAATCTGAGTTGATTGAAATTGGCCAGATTGAATGCTTTATTGTCAGTCTCATTGAGCTCTTTATCTACCACATTATTCAGTTCCTTGTCATTGCATCCTGTGGGATTTGTAACTGGAATGGTTGCTTTAGATCTGGTATACTATAGTAGGGAATGATTTAGAATGCAGTATAATGCAGTTTTCAAACTGTCCTGTCCAACTCAACCAGAACATACAATCCTTCTATTGTTTTGTGAAGGATAACCATTGGTCTGATATAGTAAGGCTTGGTTTATTGGTTCAGCTCCTTTTTGACCTTAAAGTTTCAAACTAGAACTAAACATTCAGAAGGAAAATCATAGTCCTTTATCCAATTCCTATACATGGCCTTGAAGTGTTTTGCAGTGTGAATTGGATAGCAAGGATCTGATCTCAGATGGACTCAAGATCCTCCTGCCACTTTTGCAACTGGTGGGCATGCCAACCTATAAGTTTGGAAGTGTTACGACGTGAGCCAATAACCTTGAATGGCGAACACGAAGAGAGCGACTATCAAATAAACGTAGAGATACGCAATAGCAATGGCCAGGAGGGTGGCAGAGATGACTAGGACAGCCCCTAGTATGATGACGACGGTAAAGACGAGAATCTTGGTAGACCTTCAAGGGATAGAATCTGGGATGAAGGGGAGTGTTGGCTGAATATCCTCAAGGCTTCGGCGAGCGGGATGAGGTGTAGAATGCAAGAGGTTACAGGCCCACACTTAGGCGATGTAACGATGAGATTAAGCTTAGGGTATTCTACATGAAGTGCTACACTATTTATATGTTCAGCCATGGTGCACAGACCATGCTGACTAAGCACTAAATAAGGGATACCCTCAACCCTGGTACGAGGGTTGACCTATAAAGGAAATGCCCATAACCCTGGGCTTCTACACGAGGTAAGCTTAGTAAACAGGAACGACCATGAGGTAGAATAGAAGGAGGCCTCGTGGTAAACACGTGTTCGTGTTTGGTAATACAAACGGCATCGAGTTAAAAGGGTAAGCAAGAGAGCCGGGGAACAACAAGGAACGGAAGCATCTAATCATTATATCAGGGAGTAAAGAAAGGGGATCCGTAGTTCTTCAGTATATTGTCGTAGTTCTCTGTGAATGCTGGAAAACTGTAACAGGAAGTAGATATTATATCAGTATTCAGGAGTGAAACAAGGAATATAGCTTGTGATAAATCAAATGGAAAAAGAGACTCTACCCTATGTATCATAAAATATGGGGATAGACCTGTCACCTTTGAAATAGTGACCCTCTCTGCCCAAACCACAGAGTGCATGTGTTAGAATGTGTCAGATGAACTCCAGGATAACTCCACTAAAACAGAGTTGAGGGATCAGGACTTGACTTCACCTTATGTGGTGTGCCCTTACAAAGGATCCAGGGGTCCTGAATTTACAGAGGGTCAGAGGGTCAGAGTAGAACAAGGAGAGTGAGTAGAGGGAGAGTGTTAAGTTCTCGTTGATATTTGAACTAAGGAATACAGAAGGTAACAAAGAGTTTATATACTATAGAACTGAACTGAAACATGTATCAGAATGATGGGGGGTGATGGGTGAAACATAACAACAATCAAGTACAGTGACTCCAAAAACTGGCCCAATGTTTAACTCTAATCTAGTATATGAAGCATACTGCAATTATATGAATAAATTAGATCTTACTTTGGTGGGATGTATTGTAGTATAAACCCCTGGCTACAACTTTGCTCTATATATCATGCGATGCTGTTTATGTGTTGCCAAGACATGACCATTACAAAATGAATACATCATTGGGCCAGTTTTTGTACTTTTGATTTGAAGACTGAAATCTATATCAAATCAAGCTATATTTGGCTTTGTTGATGTTGCAAATAAAGATACATATATAAATAGTATGTCTGAGTTTCAAAATACTCCCATGCATCTTTACTTTCTACTTTTATTATCATGTGATCTCTTACAGCTGATTAAAAGGCTACTATTCTTGCTTGACTTGATGCTGGTCACTCAGCTTGTATTATTGCCACTCAGCTTGGTATTGAACATGCCACTATATCAAGACTATCTTTCCAAGAGTGCCTAGGCCTTCAAAAGTCCATTGGTGAATGACCATCCAAGCTTTCTTCTACCAATATTTGTTATGCTGTCCATCTCATCTCCTCTTGTAGAGCAGAGAATGCTGTTCAAGTGACCAAAGCACTCTCTGATCTCACTAATCAACCCCTCCATCCCAATACTATTTGCCACCACCTGAGAAAAAGTGGTATGAAGGCTGTTTCCAAGTTAAAACAACCTCTACTTTCATCAAAGCATTACAAAGCCAGGTTGGACTTTACATATGCTTACAAGGATTGGACTATAGAGGATTGGAAAAAGGTGATATTGTCTAATGAAACCAAAATCAATCACTTGGGGTCAGATGGGAAGAAATGGGTATGGAAAAAGCCAAGTGAGTGGGTGAAGGATTTGAAGATAATTAGCCCCTATAAAAGTGTTTGGAGTGAAACTGGCTCTGGAAAATCAGGAAAAATAGGGACAAATAAGGAAAAATAGGGTGAATTATAACAGTGGGAGCATGCCCATTTTTGGCATCACTAGGTCCTTCCCCCTAAGCAGGAAGCTCCCCCTCTCCCCACTTGTCCACCCCATATTGCAATTCATCTATCTGGGGTCATGCCCTTCACATGCCCCTGCTGCCTCTGTGGACTGGCCAACCCCCTCAATAGGGCTTAAGATGGGTAGCTGGTACCCTAAACAGTCTTGGAAGGGTGATAGTAGGGGTAGTAGTAGCTATTATATTGTGAGCCAATAACCTGGCTGGTGACAATGATAGATGTAGATGATGATGACAGGGATGTGTAGTTCAAGAGCCAAGCAAGTCTTCAAGGGGTGACACTTGGGTGAAGAGAGGTGCCAAGTTACAAGCCCATACACTAGATCATATAATAGTGAGATTCAGCTTGGGGAATAACCCCTACAGATAGTGCTACTTATATATTGCCAGCCATGGTGCACAGACCATGCTGACTAAGCACTATATAAGGAAAGCCCACAACCCATGGTCAAGGGTTGAACTATAAGAGGGAGTGCCCATAACCCAGGGTTACAGGGAAGTGGTAAGCTAACAAATAGGAACTGCCACAAGGCAGAATAGAAGAGTGCTCTGTGGCAATGCACATGTATGTGCTTAGTAATACAGATGACCTAGGTCAATGGTATTGTAGGTCAGACAATGACACAAAGACATGGGAGAAATCATCTAATTGTTATACTGGGGAGAGGAGGGGTTGAGGAGTGAACCTATTAGACTAGAGATCCCATTGCTAGGTCAAGCATAGGGCATCTCCTAGAAAACCATAACAGTAGCCCCCTGATGAGAGCTTTCACAGGCTTGAAACCACATACCCAACCTGTTCCCCTTATCTGCCTCATACCCATAATATACATAACCTGGGGTCTCCTCTCTCATGGCCCAACTCCAATTTTAGGAGAGGGGTGCCTGATGGACAGGCAAGCAGATAGACAGCCCAAGGACCCTCCCTCACATATGGACATAGGGCTATGGCCTTCAGCCATAGCCCCCCAATTTGTGTCTGTCAGAAGCACACCATCAGATGCATAAAGGGGGGTGTCTGTGGTGATAGAAAATGGTTTCATATAATCAGGGAGTTGAAGAACAGGTTGCTCTAGGAAGAGCTTCTTCAATGTATCAAAGGCAGACTAGCAACAACCAGTCCAGTTCCAGGGGTGGTCCTTCTTGGTTAAATCAAGAAGAGATTAGGCAATATTAGAGAAATGGGGAAGGAATTGCTGATAGAAATTGGCAAAACCTAAAAAGGATCATATGTCTCAGACCTGTTTTGGCATTGGCCAATCTTGGATACCTGCCAGCTTGACAGGGTCCATGGCAAGCTTGCTGTTTTTGATTATCATTCCAAGGTATTCTATCTCAGAGACATTGAACTTGCATTTCTCCAATTTGAGGTACAAGTCTAGTTTCTTCATGCATTGAAGGACACATTTAGTGTGTTGTTCGCATTCTTCTAAACTGTCAGAGAAGATAAGGAGGTTGTCCATGTAGATGATTTAGATGATTAACCACCCTTCTGTGATCATATCTTGAAAGGAATCATTCATGAATCATTGGAACATTGCTAGAGAGTTAGACAATCCAAAGAACATAACAGTCAGTTTGAAAAGTCCTCTATGGGTGATAAAGGTGGCTTTCCATTGGGGAAATAGTGGTAGTGAAGAGCCTATCAAGGGGTAAGCTAGATCTTTGTCACATGTAAGCAAATCTCTTCTAAATTCCAAGTAATAAGTCTTCAGCTTCTAGCTTAGCTGTCAAGGCTAAGGACTAGGAGGCTCTTCCAAAGATGGCACAATAAGAAAGGAGAGAAGAGGTAAGCTAGTATTGTGTAGATCTAGCTTAGGGGATATGATATGAGGGTGTTCTTACTTATAGGTATAGATTCTGTGCACAAACCATCTAAGTATGAGTCATAACAACTCAGGACTAAATATAAGTATGACTGGAAGTAAGTCATAGACCTAAATATAGAGGTGACAGCAGATGACTAGGAATAGGGGTGGTATAAAGAAGAATGATGGAATAATAGTTACTAAGGGAAATGAGGCAGTGAAAGGAGAAGAGCACTGCCTGAAAGAAGTATGACATCTGAGGGAGAATCAATGAGAGCACATATGTAAGCATACAGGAGAGATAGACAGACTAGCCAAAGAGGGAGGAAAAGATGTAATCCAACCAGCACAACATATAAAGGGACTTATACCATAACAGACCAAATGATAGTGTGAGATCTAGGACTGGGACTCCAATAATATAGAGGAACTAAAGGCAGTGGATAGGTGTCATATCCATCCAACTCTGGTCCCATTTGACATATTTCTGGTCTGTTTTCCTTAGTCTACACTTTTATTGCCTCCAGACTTTGACATTTGTTTCACTTATGATTATGACATTCATTGACACTTGACAGTTGCTACCTTGTACAGTATAGTTAATTGCCTTCTTTGCAGTTCCAATGTCATCTGGAGTTGTCTCCAATATCATCTGGACATTTGACTGTTCACATCTGTCATTCTTGATTGTTGTTATGTTTCATCTGTCACCCCTCTGTCACTCCAATACATGTTCCAGTTTCATTCTATAGTATAAAAACCCTCCACTACCTTCTGTATTTCTGTAGTTCAAATATCAACAAGAACTTAACATCCTCCCTTTGCTCACTCACTCACTTTGATCTATTCTGATCCTCTGACTCTCTATAAATTCAGGACCCCCAGATTCTTTGTAAGGGCATATCATATAAGGTGAAGCCAAAGTCCTGACCCCTTAACTTTGTCTCAGCAGAGCTACTCCAGAGTTCTTCTGGCATGTTCTAACAGTATATTTGAACTCCTTCTTACATTGAATCCCACTTATCATGATCACCTGAGTTACCCATTCCCACTCCAGAGCCATTCCTAATCCCCCAACTTCCCCTCATTTTAATCTCTGTTAGAATGTGCTAGACAAACTCCAGGGTAACTCTGCTGAGATGGAGCTGGAGATGAAGGAGATGAAGGAGTACACCCTGATGCTGGTGTGTTCCATGAACAGCCTCTGGGACAAGATCTGTGGCTGGCTGAATGCCATGTAGAAGCTTATGAACATGTTGGTGGAGATCCAGCTGGAATGGATATATGGGGACAACTAGGACATGTCAGATGGAGAGTTGGAAGGGGATAAAGAAGAATGGTTGGAGGAGGTGTTCCAGAGAGAACACTAGAGACTCTGGAAGGAGCAGAAGGAAGCAGAGGAAGAAAAAGACTGGAGAGCAGAAGAAGAAGAAAAGATGGAGAGGAAAGCAAGTGAGTGGGATGAGAAAGATGGAGAGGTGGAGGAGGGAGCAGAGGAGGAGGCAGAGCAGAGCAGATTGACAGACAAGTCCAGATCAGACTGTATAGTATAATAGGATGGTCTGCTGCCCCTTCTCAATAAGAATGCAATATGTATGGACTTGGCTGGATCATGTGGAGTGAAAACTAGGCTTGTGAGGGTACTGGAGGTGGAACTCCTCAACAAGTTTGGACATGTGATCAAGTTCAGTAGCCAATAACCATGAAGTTTCTTCATCAGTACCTTTATAACTGGACCATTGGACAAGATACAATAGCTTGCAGTTCTTGCAGCATCAGTCTATCTTCAAGTCTAGGATCTTGGAGATCCTATATTCTGGTTCACTGTCCACCTTGACCAGAGGCAGAGGTGACTGGATGCAGTTAGAGATAGTGTTCAGAGTTGTAGGTTTTAATTGGGAAACATGGAAAATAGAGTATATGGACTTCATGGAATTAGGGAGTCAGAGAGTGAAGGAGAGTGAGCCTGCTTGTGCAATAATGGTATATGGGCCTAAGTTCTTTTCAGAGAGTTTTTTAGAGGGTTGGATAAAGCAGAAGTACTTGGCCTTGATAAAAACCTAGTCACCAATCTTAAAGTCCAGTGCCAGGGTTCATCTGCTGTTTGCCAGTCCTTGATACCTTTGCTGAGCAATGGCTAACTCTTCTTGGAGGAATAAATGGAGGGAGTCCAGGTTGATGGAGTACTCTCAGGCTCAAGTGGAAGTGAGGTCACATTCAGGGTGGACAGAGATGTTTGGATGATAACCTTTATTAGTAAAGAATGGGGAAACACCAGTGGAGGCATTTGGAGCATTGTTATAAGCAAACTCTGCAAGAGGTAAGAGCTCAGACCAATTATCCTGTTGATAGTTACAATCGATCCAGAGGTACTGCCCTAGTGTCTGATTCATCCATTTGGTTTGTCCATTGCCTTTTGGATGGTATCTGGAGGTGAAGTGGAGCTGGATATCAAGAGCCTTACCAAGTGACCAGAAGAACTGGGAGATGAATTTGGATCCATGGTTGGACGTAATGTGGAAGGGAACTCCATGCTTAGAAAAGACATGGAGTAGGAAAGGCTTTGCTAGCTCCAGAGAGGTTACTTTATTGTCAGTCAGAATGAAGATGTATTGCTTGGAGAGGCAATCAACAACAACAAGGATGGTGGTATGTCTGGAGGAAGTGGGGAGCTGTTCAATAAAGTCCATGGAAATAGAGTTCCAAGGCTTCTTGGGGATAGGGAGTTGCTTCAGGAATCCATAGAACTTATGCCTAGGAGTCTTGGCATGGGCATATGCTGTATAGAAAGAAACATAGTCTTTGACAAAAGTCCAGATGCCCAGCCAGGTGTAATCTTGATGTATTAGCTCTAGAGTCCTGTTTTGTCCAAAATGGCTAGAGAGAGGGTGATCATATTTGAACCAAAGAACTTGGAGGTGAAGGTCATTCCTATCTAGGATGTAGATGTGATTGTCTAAGCATAGGAGACCTTTGGAGTCAATAGTCCATTGGCCATCAGGGTCAGACAAATGATATGTAGCAATGGGATTGAAGGGGAGTGTGAAAAGGATGTTGGAGTGAAGGGATTTGATATCAAACAGTGTGCTTGCCTGGAGAACCAGAGTTACTAGAAAAGTGGCTCTAAGGAAGAATGTGAGCTGGTCTTGGGTGAAGATGGGATGGAGGTTATGGGGATTGATGCAAGCATAGTCCTTATCTCCCTCTTTAGAATAGATATCCCAGCATCTAGTGAGGGAGTTGGGCTTTGTTCCAAGACAACCGAGATGGAAACAGATGACCAAGTTGAACTGGGAGAGGAACTCCAACTACCAGGCTTGTTGGCAGGACAGGAGTTTACTGGTGGAGAAATATTCCAAGTTCTTGTGGTTGGTAACAACATCAACTGGAGTACCAGAATCTTTGAGGTAATGCCACCAAGTCCTGAAGGACTTGTGGATAGCAAGCAGTTCCTTGTCATGAGTGTCATAGTTGAGTTCAGGAGTGGAAAGAGTGTGGGTGAAAAAGGCAATAGGGTGGATCTCATCATTTGGACACTGGGTGTACAGAATGCCAGTGATAGCATAGTTGGAGGCATTGGTTTCAACAATCAGCAGTTCATTGGAGATCCAATGCATAAGGATAGGGGCAGAAGTGAAAGCATTTTTAAGGGTATGGAAGGAGGAAATTCCAGAGGGTGCTCTTGTAGGTAAGGTGAGTGAGTGGGATGACAATACCAGAGTAGTTAGATATAAAGTGGCAGTAGAAGTTAGCAAAGCTAAGGAAAAATTGTATATCTCAGATTTTCTGAGGTTCAGACCAGTTGACAATAGCCTGTACTTTCTCCAGAGACATAGAGAGACCAAAGGAAGAGAGTCAGTAGCTGAGGTATTCTGTGGAGTCAGTGTTGAACTTGCACTTTTCAGGCTTCACATAAAGACCATGCTTGCAGAGGCATTGGAGGACCTCCCAGACATGCTCTTTGTGCTTCACTCAGTTTTCAGAGAAAATGAGGATATTGTCTAAATAAACAATCATGCAGATATTGAGTAGATCTGCAAAGATGGAATTGACAAACCACTGGAATCTCCAGGGGCATTTGTAAGTCTGAACAGCATGACAAGCCATTCATATAATCCATAGCATGTCTGGAAAGAAGTCTTCCATTCATTGCCTTCAGCAATGTGGACCAAGTGGTAGGCATGCCAGAGGTTGAGTTTAGTGTAGATGCAGGCATGGCTCAGTGCATCAAGGAGGTCAGAGATGTGGGGAAGGGGATAGCAGTCTTTCTTCATGATCTTGTTTAGTCCATGAAAGTCAATGCAAAGGCAGAGTGAGCTGTTCTTCTTGCAGACAAAGAGAACCAGAGCAGCATGAGCAGAGGATAAAGGGTGGATGAAACCAGAGGAAAGGTGTTTATCAAGGAAAATGCAAAGTGCTTCTAGTTTGGATTGAGAAAGAGAGTAAGTGGTACCTACAGGGGGAGAAGTGCCTTTTTCCAAGTCAATCATCAGTTCAAAATCATGATGGGAAGGAAGCTTGGATGCCTTGCTTTTACTGAAGACATCTGTGAAGTTATGATAGTCTGGAGGAACTCTGGAGAGATTGACTGACTTGGAGTTGGTGGAAATGGAACAGAGTTCACTGTCCTCAGGGCACAGTTGCAGAGCAAACTGAATAGAGCCTTTGAGGTGACAAGCAAGTGCATAGGTAGGAGCACTGATAATTGATATGTGAGGGGCCTTGTGGTTGGAGAAACGCAGTGGATTGGGAGAGTCAGAGGTAGCCAAAGAAGTGGAGACCAAAGGCTGCAAAGGTGAGCTCAGGGGCTCTGGCATGGGGTCATTGTAAATCCAGAATGAGATACTGTTTGAAATCCAGTCAATCAATGGATTGTAGCAGGCAAGCCAGTTGTGTTCCAGAACAATCAAGCAAGATCCATCCAAAGGAGTGACATAGAAAGTCATCAGAGTGATGCCACTGGAAGAGAAGCAGACAGAGAGGTCTAGGGCTTGGGTGATAATGGAGTTTGAGGTTCCATCAAACAATCAGAGGGAGATTAGAGGAACAGAATAAGGGGAAAGACTATTTGTATTCACAAACTGCATATCTATGAAACAATGGAAGGAACCAGAATCTATGAGGGAAGGGAAAGGAGAGATATCAAGGGATTCTAAAGTGATGGAAGGCATAAAGGACTTATTCAGATTGGAAAGAGCAGACACATTAAGATGGATCTCCTTGGGTGCTGTTATGCTTGGCCCAGGTAGGGATGAGCATAGCCCTTGAAGGGAATCTGGATTGTGGGCCTTCTAGCTGAATGCACAGTGACTCCAAAAACCAGCCCAATGTTTAACTCTAATCTAGTATATGAATCATACTGCAATTATATGAATAAATTAGATCTTACTTTGGTGGGATGTATT
Source organism: Xerocomus potaroensis (assembly GCA_038088895.1). NCBI lineage: Eukaryota > Fungi > Basidiomycota > Agaricomycetes > Boletales > Boletaceae > Xerocomus > Xerocomus potaroensis. The sequence goes on from JBBPJT010000545.1 coordinate 18,597, forward strand.
GTAGTATGAACCCATGGCTACAACTTTGCTCTATATATCATGTGATTCCATTCATGTGTTGCCAAGACATGACCATTACAAAATGAATACCTCATGTTACACATAGAGTAGTTCAAGTAAGACAAAGGGACCTCTTAGTCTTTGATAGAGACCTTAAGAGGGAGCTCTGGAGACTAGGGAACTATGTGGATTGCGTAGAACTAGCTTACCATACTAATACATGTGCTAACCTTTATATATGTCTACCCTAGGAGCACAGACAAAGCTATGCAAGTCCAAGAAAGGAAAAACTATGAAGAAGGGTAGACATTGTTGTGGGAAGTTTGGGGACACAAGGCAATCAACAAAGAGAACACTGAGGAGAAGAAGAGCATTCAGAGGAATGGAGTGACTAAGCATGATGGAATGTAAAAGGGAATGACAAAGTGGTTGACTAAGAAAAGAAAGAAAGAAATTACATGCCGAATCATAGAGTTGTAGACATAAAACTGTAACATAAGGTCCAACACAAGTTCAAAGGTCACTGACCTTTACCCTTATTCCTTGTTCACATAGGTGTAGTCATCATTGGGGTCTACTGGTTCCTCTGCCAATTCTGCCACACAAATTCTCTTTAGGCATAATTCCTTCCAAGGCAAAGGGTGACACTTAGGGCAACTGTCAGGAAAACAATGATAAAGGGGACAGGTTTTTCCCCAATGGCTTTTGGTACACATCAGGCATTAACTCTAAGGACAATTTTGAAGAGAATGCCCAGCAGTGTATGTGTTGCACAATGGACATTGATGCATTGGACACCAAATGCCCAAATATCTGTCTTTTTCTCCACACCAGGGACATATCAAGTGCTAGTCTTCATGACCTTCACTGGAGGAAGACGCTACAAGGTTTGACATGGTATCAGGGATGGTTGGTTGGAAATTGCACAAGGTCAAGTGTCATGACTGAAGGTTGTAAGTGGGGAAGGACAGGAGACCAAAAGGGGTCTGGATGACTTTCTTCTTTCCCTTTCCCTTCTTCTTAGTCCACTTTCCAGAAGCAGTTGGTTTGGAAGTCAGGGTTCCATGATCCTGGGAAATACAGGGAAGAGGTCAGATTAGGAGAGGGGGAGAGGATGAGGAAGGAGATATAGAGGCCATGGGTTTGGGAAATAATAACCCCACATCCACTTCCTCTTTTGGAAATGCTCCAGGAATAGAAAGAGAAATGTGACCGGTTGGAGAGGTTTCTAATGGAGGAGGGGGAAAAAGTGTTAGGGGAATGGGTGGAAAAGTATCCACCAGAGTAACTCAGATGGAGAGTTCCTCTTGCTGCATATATTGGTACCACACTGTCAGGTGAAGATGCCAGAGGAACAGATGGACGATGGGAGTGATGGTCAGGAAAGGGAGATTATTAACTACAGTGGCTCAAAAAAGTGTCCCAATGTTGGGTCATTTTGGAAACATTTGATTTTTGTGAGAGTGTGAGAAGGAATTAGGTAAGATGCTTGCAGGGTCATTGATAGCCCTTACTCTCCCCTGTCCAATGAGGGTTTGGTCATGTGATTTGGTTGCTATGCCATTGAGGGACAGCTGTTTTAAAATGACATGTCATTGGGACACTTATTTGACCCTAAGTTATATTATGCATTTTAGTACTTTGTATGTCCTCCTTCTGCTTGTACCACTTCCTTAAGCCT
>JBBPJT010000546.1:0-20276 GCA_038088895.1 Xerocomus potaroensis
TCTCTATCTCTTCTTCTATTGCTTCCTCTTCCCATTGCATTATTTCCCCAATCTAGATTAGATAATAACTGTCATTGATAGCAAATCTTTGGCTGCAACTGATTGGGATTCCAGCTCATGGTGTTTCCACAATGCTGTCAAATAGTAGGGCCAGCAACCTTAGGTGGAATCTACAAATTACCATATGGGCTGAGTGCATATAGCCAGGGACTACATGTGCCCAAGGCCAACCTACCCCTTTTACATGCCCCATTGTAACAACTCACTTGCTTAAAAAAGGGTCACCTCCAAGTCTGGAAATTTTGCATTTGTCACAGATGTCAAATCTTGAAAAGGGGGTAATTTTTTTGTATTCTTTCACCATTTCACATCTTCATATACTTCCATCAGTCACAGAAGTCTTCTATTAATGTCCATTATACTTCCATAATAACTGAGCCATACTCTGGACACATGTAGCATAGCCATGGTAGGTATATAAGCCATAGCCTACATCAGGAATTTTACAAGTTACTAATTTCCACTAATTTTGCTAATCTCCACTTATTTTGACTAATTTCAAGTCAGATTAGTGAAATTAGTCAGGATTAGTCGAAATTAGTCGAAATTAGTCGAATTAGCTGAAATTAGTAATGTGCAAAATTCCTGATGTAGATGTCCTGTATCTTTAGTTTTGGTACTTTGAATCAAATGCATTGCAAAGCCTCTTTTCGAGTGCCTAGTAGTGTGATCCCTGTCACTCATGCCTTGATACTATTCGATCTTGAGGGTCAAACGCCGCAAAGATGGTAATGTTTGCGCGATTGCTTCGGGTTTGATGGGACGAGATGGCATACCGGTGGCACAGAGTTGATTGGGTAGTGAGCAAATCACTCAAATTCTCTCGCACTGAATGGAATAGGCGTGCAGCCACCGATGTCCATTGTCCACTCGCCTGGATAACCAACTAATAGCCGTTGAAATGTGCTCGTGTTGGACCACGCCCGGGGACATCACGCGCACGACAGTCGGTGAGGGCTCCTAAGGGGCTGGTGAACGAACGTAGTCCGGCGGATCACGGCGCCCGTGTTCGGAGTAGAGATTGACCTTGGGGTGTGATGACTTGGTTTTATATTGGTCTACTGCTACATCAGTTTAATGGTGATCATCTGCTGGCGAAGAGTTGAGCCCGGGTTATGTGAAGGATGGAGTTCGGTCGCGGTGGAACGGGTGAGTGTGAGCGGATTGAGGCCGGAGACAAAGTGGCAACAAATAGAAGTGGTTCTCGGGGGAATAAATATGGACGAAAGGAACGGTGGTGGTGATCTTGATGGTTTAATCGTGATCTCCCGAGAGCGCACGAGAACTCTGGCTGGAGATGAGTCTTACCCTCCTTCAAAAAGAACGGCATGCTCCCGGAGGAATGCGAAACCTGTCAAGTACAGCAGATTCTGGCATAGGACCTCACAATGGGATTGCTGCTAATTAAGCTTCCTGCGAGTAATTCACACCGTTCCAGATGGCGAACGACGGGTTCCAACTCGGGGGATCTTATATAAGCCGAGTATACGAATGCCACAAATTTCACGTGTACTTCGACGGTGACCGGCCCTGGTATTTTGAACGTCAGCACCAGTCAATCAAAAGACTATAACTTCCATACTTGCGCAACCTGACCTCGAAACGGACGTACCATTTGGAGGGTGTAAATGTGGTACAGCGTTGCTAGCTCGGCAGGGAAACAACCGGATGAAGACAGTGTTTTATCACTGAATTAGGACCACGTCATGCCTGCAAACCTACTCTGAACAGAACCAGAACGTCAAATGGACCACGACCAATTTCCGTAGCTTGACGAGAGCGCATTTTTTGTAGGACACTTTGGCAAGTTGCGCAAGGTGTCATCTCTACTGAATCCTGCCGTTTTGCACTTCAGAATCTACTTATTGGTCATCTTCTGCATCGTTCGCACTGTCAACTTGCCGCACAGTGCCTGGTTTCATCATGACAAGACGGTACGCCTACCGAACTCAGCTGCTTGGCTAGTCTAGGGTATGTTTGGACTCTATACTCCCAGTTAGGTTCAAAAGCCTGTTTTTCCGTACATGTCCCTATCTATCTCTCCTGTTATGCTCTCGTTATCATGCGCCGCTCTGCTATTCTCTGCCTCTGCCCTCTCTTCGTTGAAGTTCGCCCAGGCTCAATCTCAACAATACAATAGTAGCTGGCCTCAGGTATACCCTGGAATGCCCTCGGACGATTACAGTCCAGCATGGCAGAAGTGTACGTCCTGATATGATGTGCATGTTCACCTCATTGCAGCGTGGTCCCGTAGACTTTCAGGTAACAGAGCATCTTCCGAATGTGACCTGGCCGCTTGCGCGAAACTGGGCTGGAAATATCCCCGTACAGAGAACGGGACATCCGAATGACACTCTATTCTTTTGGGCGTTCGAGTCTTCGAACGGTTCGTTCACTGCAAACAGTGATGAGCCTTGGGGAATCTGGCTTAATGGAGGGTATGTTTTCAAGTGCATATAGGCGCATAGTTGCTCGACAAGCACAGTCCTGGAGCATCAAGTCTCATTGGACTCTTATTCGAAGTCAGCCTCCTTATTTGCTCAACCATTGCCTCCGAATTGACGTGAGCGCCTAAGAATGGCCCAATCAGGGTCATGAGCGATTATTCTGTTGTCGAAAATCATCATGCATGGACCAATGTCGCTGATTACTTATGGATCGACCAACCGGTGTAGGTCGGACTCACGTTTCGTTCTGGAAAGTTTCCTAAATTACTCCAGTGGAACAGGGTTCAGTACAGCGGACACCGATGGATATGGCAAGTACACCATCACATACTATCTATTCATTGTACTATCCCTGATATCCCATTTAGTTTCCGATGAAGACCAGATGGGTACTGATTTCGTGAGATTCAGCGGCGTAGCGGTTCCATCTCATATTGATTGACCAACAGATGGGATTCCTGGCCAACTTTGTGAAAGTATTTCCTAACCTCGCCACACGGCCTTTGCACATCACCGGAGAGAGTTATGCTGGAGTATACATAGTAAGTCTTGGTTATTCGTGCACCCGGACTGATCTGTGAAATGTCCCCTCAGCCTTACATCGCGAAAGCCTACTTCGAGATGGAAGATCCGCCCGTGAATCTTGCGAGAATTGCTATTGGAGATGGGACTATCACATCCACTCAAACGTTCAATGAACTGCCCGCGGTCAGCTTGTTAGAGACGTACCCCCAAATAATAGGGTACGATACCCAGGTCTTTGAGTACTTTGAAGAACAGTAAGCCCAAGATGTTGAAGTGCAAGTTTTGGCTAACACTAAGTCGCCGCTAGGAGTAGACTTTGTGGGTATAACCTGACCCTTGAATACCCTCAGCCTGCGCACTTCCCAACTTTATCTTTAGTACTTGGGGAATCCTCTGGTAATGCTGGGGAAATCACAAAGCAACAGTTCGCAGTAGAAGTGCGGGATCGCCTTGCATCGATGCTCGACAAGAGGGGGGATGCTGCCTTAGAGCATAGTGAAAGAATTCGGGCTCGCGAGGCCTGGAAACGCAATCTTGATGGCCGAGCGAACGGAACTATTGATCCGTGGTATGGTTGCGACATATATAGTGAGATGCTCGACTATGCAGTCAACTTCACCTTCCCTTGGTGTATGTTTCCGTTTTTCCTCGCTCAGCTTGATTTTTCACTGCAGCACATCTTTCAAGCGACTGGAAATGACTTCGACCCTTACAATGTTCCTGACGCATTGAGCCCTGAAACGGCGAAGGATGCGAGCGTCTTTCTCAACGGTTCGCCTAGAAATTGTGGCCGGCCCGTTCGATTTTCACGCACACTTCTCCAGATGGCCGAACCCGTGCTGCAATCCATGCGCCGACGAGCAAAAACTGGCAAGAAATCACCCCTTCTGTGTTTGCACCCATTAATAGTTCCAGTAAGACACTCCTTCTAGCAGTTGGCACCAGGTTGATGCAGTCCTGCGGTAGCTAGTGTATTTGGGGACCCAAGTGAGTCTTTTTATGTTTATTTGCGATCATATATGATGTCGTACTCCAGGTGTCGAGTGAGTAATCATCACGTGCGGGATGATGAAACGCTTAGACTCGTCAGACCTATGGCGTTCTTATCAGACCTTGCGACGAACGCAACAGCCCACAAAATGAAAGTTGTCATATATTCTGGGAATGACGATTCCCTCGTCCCACACTTTGGCTCGCAAGGTAAGTTTTCCCTCGGGCGAACGGGACGACCTACTCACCTGGTATACAGTCGCCATCCAAGTACGACACCACACATGATCCACCTCTTCTGGGTTACTAATCGTAATTTTTTCTGCAAAGAATACGACGTTTGGTGGAATACAAGGTTTCACGCATAAACCGGAAACACCATGGTACAATGATGCGGGCGAGTTTGCCGGCATCGTCCACCAAGAACGTGGATGGACTTATGTCCTTGTTGCTCACGCTGGACATCTCATTCCATACAACAACCCTATCTCGGTGAGGGACCATTTGAATTGTGAGATCCCTCTGACTGATACGCTCAACTCAGGGTCTCACCCTTGCCCGAGAATTCATATTTGGGAACAATCGGACCGGATTAGTCACTAACACCAGCTACGGAACGGTCTCTGTTTTGGGGGGTGAAGTGTCTTATGAGATCATGACCGGTCAAGCGGCGATTTATTATGGTAAAGCTACGACCGCGTCCAGCTATATCTTCCCAACGGCGACCGTAGAGGCCTGGAATGCGTATATGGCGACAGCGACTGTAGTCTGAGGAGGTGAATGAATCGTGCAAGCCCTGTTTTGTGTATGCATTCTGTGATGCTCAAGCGATTTCTTCTAGGAGTCGCATTGGCAATCGCGTTTAGATTCTTGTTGTGAGATTGGCGTACGCTACTTCCTCTGTATAACGAATGAGGTTCAGAATTGGACGGAGCGGACTCTTTCATGCCGACTTGTTGTATGATGTCCTCGTGCAGGGCGACCCTGACTGAAGTTATGCCCTCAAGATAAAAGGAATCATTGCTGTCCGGTGACCCCACGAACTTGGCCCAACGAACAAGTAATTGCAGGCATATGGTTGCAATTGTAGAACTGTATGTCGTATTGATTTGCCATGCGAGAAGCTTTGCACATTTACACCATGACACGTGTTCTTGTGAGTTCTAAGTACCTCTTTTCGGGATTAGACAAAAAGATCTGTTATTTGGTCCCTTGAAAGATGAGCTTCTCTTCTTCTCTTGGTCCTTCCTCACCAATGAAGACAATGTCTTGCGTTGCTCGAGCAATGCATTTACGAATTCGGAAAACAATGCGCAGGCCTGGTCAGGTGGCCGCAGTCTCGTCCCCTAAGCGGTAGTTTCCCGTTTGCACTACACACAAATGATGAACCCCAAAAATACGAAAGGCTGTGGGAACGACGTACCCAGGTCACGCCAGAGTCCGAGCTCAACGGCTCCTTCACTCAGATCCGCTTGCACATCATCGCCAATGACAGCGATCCCCTCCCAATGACGCCGATCAGAAACGCCTGCCAAGGGCGATGTCGAATGATGAGGGCATAAGTTCAATTAGTGCCAATCCGCTGTATGCTTAATCATCCATTCTTCGCGCATTGATATTCGCATATCAGTGCGTGAAACTTGCACGTGCTCGGTTGATATCTTTCGGCTCGATCTGCGAAAGTACATCAAGGGAGAGATTGATCTTGCCTATCTTCAATGCGGCCCCGATGTTATACGCGGATTTCCCAGCTTGGAACCTGGAACGATGAAATCAACAATCGCAAAGTTGATAAGATCACCGGCTGAGGCACCACGCCCCCGCAAAGCCCCCCGCATCGTTTCCCCAATCGGCTACGGTTGCATCGACATCCTATCTGGTATGTGTTAGGGAGGTTTTACGCAAAGAGAAGTAAGTATTACAGTACGATGTGCATGTCTTATGCCTTGATACTACTCGATCTCGAGGGTCAAATGCCGCAAGTTCAGCTTAAGACGGTCATGTTTGCTCCGCGATTGCTTCGGGTTTGATGGGACGAGACGGTACACTGGTGGTACGGAGTCGATTGGGTAATAGTAACTTAAACTTTTTTTCGCACTGAATGGACCAGGCTCCTACTTTGGTGCAGCCACCGTCCACTTGCCTGGACGAGCCACTAATGGCCGTCGAAATGCGCTCGTGTTGTACCACGCCTTCAACAGTCGGTGAGGGCTCCTGAGGAGCTGGTGAGCGAACATAGTCCGGCGGATCACAGTGCTCGTGATTGGAATCAGGATGACCTTGGGATGTGATGACTTGGTTTTATGTTGGCCTGGTGCTACATCAATTCAACGGTGATCATCTCGCTAGCGACGAGTTGAACCCAGGATCGTATTGAGCATGGAGATCAGCCGCAGTGGAACGACGGTGGACTATGAGCGAATTGAGGAAAGTAGCATGGCAACAAATAGGTGTGGTCCTTGGAGTCCATGCATCCTTATGAAAGAATTTGACGGTGGTGATCTTGAGTCTTGACAGGAACTTTAGCTAGAAATGAGTTTTCCTCCTCCAAAAAGGATGGCATGCGCAAAACCAATCAAGTATGACAGATTCTGGCACGGGTCCTTCAAGTAATTCGCACCGTTTCAGATGGTAAATGACGGGCGCCAACTTGGGGGATCATAAGGAAGGGAATAGGAATGCTGCAAATTTCGTGTGTACCTTGACCTGCCCTGGTTCCTTGATGTCAGCACGGGACCAATCAAAGGACTCGTGCATCATGACTTCTATACTTGCGCAACCACATACCTCTCTGGGGATGTAAACGTGGTACAGTTGCTTGCCAACAAGGCGAAAGCTGCGATATCAGCGACGTCTTGAAGGTTGGGTCATTTCTGCTTCATCTGGGTCATTTTTCCATGCCGCTGACTGACAATGTCATGCGGGAAGGAGCTGTACGGAAGAAAGCTACAAGTCAACCGCTGGATCAAACGCGTTGATTGTTAGTAAGGAACCAACCGAGAGGCCAGGGGAAGAAAATTCCGCAGTGTTTTACCACTGAATTAGCATTTCGGCTTGTCTGCAAACGGCCCTGAACAGAACACCAAATGACGCGAACAATTGTCGTAGCTCGACAGAAGTTATTTTTGGTAGGAGATATTTCCAGTGGGCACGGAAGCACACACACTCCGGCAGGTTGCACAGGGTGTCATCTTTACCAAATCCTGTCGTTCTCGCTCCGCCGTCTTGCACTTCAAAACCTACTTATTGGCAGTGTCTGGTTTTATCATGACAAGACGGTGTGCCGATATAAGTCAGCCGTTTGGCTAGCCTTGGGTACGTTGGGCTCCATGCCCCCAGTTGTGTTTAAAAACCCGCTTGATCATGCATCTTCCTATCCATCTCTCCTGCTATGTTCGCGATATCATGCTCCGCTCTGCTATTCTCTGCTTCTTCCCTCTCTTTGTTTAAGTTCGCCCAGGCTCAATCTCAACAGTACAATAGTAGCTGGCCTCAGGTATACCCCGGAATGCCCTCAGGCGATTACAGTCCAGCGTGGCAGAAGTGTACGTCCTGATGTGATGTGCACGTTCACTCATTGCAGTGTGGTCCCGTAGACTTTCAGGTAACGGAGAGTCTTCCGAATGTGACCTGGCCGCTTGCGCGAAACTGGGCTGGAAATATCCCCGTACAGAGAACGGGACATCCGAATGACGCTCTATTCTTTTGGGCGTTCGAGTCTTCGAACGGTTCGTTCACTGCAAACAGTGATGAGCCTTGGGGAATCTAGCTTAATGGAGGGTACGTTTTCAAGTGCATATAGGCGCATAGTTGCTTGACAAGCGTAGCCCTGGAGCATCGAGTCTCGTTGGACTCTTATTCGAAGTCAGTCTCCTTGTTTCTCGACCATTGCTTCCGAATTGACGTGTTATCTAAGAATGGCCCAATGAGAGTCATGAGCGAATATTCTGTCGTCGAAAATCACTATGCATGGACCAGTGTCGCTGATTATGTGTGGATCGACCAACCAGTGTAGGTTGGACTCACATTTCGTTCTGGAAGATTTACTAACTTGTTCCAGTGGAGTGGGGTACAGTACAGCAGACGTTGATGGGTATGGCAAGTACACCATCACATACTACCTATTCATTGTACTATCCCTGATACCTCTTTCAGTTTCTGATGAAGACCAGATGGGTGCTGATTTCGTGAGATTCAGCGGAGTAGCGATTCAATGCCATATTGATCGATCGACAGATGGGATTCCTGGCGAACCTTGTGAAAGTATTTCCTAACCTCGCCACACGACCTTTGTATCTCACCGGAGAGAGTTATGCTGGGGTGTATATAGTAAGTCTTGGTTATTCGCGCACCCATCCTGATCTGTGAAATGTCCCCTCAGCCTTACATTTCGAAAGCCTACTTCGAGATGGAAAATCCACCTGTGAAGCTCGCGAGAATTGCTATTGGAGATGGGTCTATCACATCCTTAGCGGTGTTAAGCGAGCTGCCCGTGGTGAGCGTGTTGGAGACGTACCCCCAAATAATAGGGTACGATACCCGGGTCTTTGAGTACTTTGAAGAACAGTAAGCCCAAGGTGTTGACGTGCAAGTTGGCTAACACTAAATTGCCGTTTAGGAGTAGACTTTGTGAGTATAACCTGACCCTTGAATACCCTCAGCCTGCGCACTTCCCAACTCTATCTTTTGTCCCTGGGCCATCCTCTGGTAATGCTGGGGAAATCACAAAGCAACAGTTTGCAGCAGAAGTACGGGATCGCTTTACCTCGATACTCGACAAGAGGGGGGATGCTGTCTTGGAGCATAGTGAAAGACTCCGAGCTCGCGAGGCCTGGAAACGCAATCTTGATGGCCGGGCGAATGGAACTATCGATCCTTGGTATGGTTGCGACATATTCAGTGAGATGCTCGACTACGCGATCAACTTCACTTTTCCTTGGTGTATGTTTCCGTTTTTCCTCGCTCAGCTTGATCTTTCATTGTAGTACATATTTCAAGCGACTGGAAAAGACTTCGACCCTTACAATGTTCCTGACGCATTGAGCCCTGAAACGGCGAAGGATGCGAGCGTCTTTCTCAACGGTTCGCCTAGAAATTGTGGCCGGCCCGTTCGATTTTCACGCACGCTTTTCCAGATGGCCGAACCCGTGCTGCAATCCATGCACCGACAAGCAAAAGCTGGCGGGAAATTGCCCCTTCTGTGTTTGCACCCACCAATAGTTCCAGTAAGACACTCCTTCCAGCAGTTGGCACCAGGTTGACGTAGTCTTGTGGTAGCTAACGTATTTGGGGACCCAAGTGAGTATGTTTATGTTTATTTGCGGTCATATATAACGTCGTACTCCAGGTGTCGAGTGAGTAATCATCGCGTGCGGCATGATGAAACGCTTAGATGCGTCAGACCCATGGCGTTCTTATCAGACCTTGCAACAAACGCAACAGCCCACAAAGTGAATGTTGTCATATATTCTGGGAACGACGATGCCCTCATCCCACACTTTGGCTCGCAAGGTAAGTTTTCCCTCGGGCGAACGGGACGACCTACTCACCTGGCATACAGTCGCCATCCAAGTACGACACCACATACGATGCACCTCTTCCGAGTCACTAATCGTCTTTTTTTTGGCATAGAATACGACGTTCGGTGGAATACAAGGTTTCACACGTAAACCAGAGACACCATGGTACAATGATGCGGGCGAGTTTGCCGGCATTGTCCACCAAGAACGTGGATGGACTTATGTCCTTGTTGCTCACGCTGGACATCTCATTCCATACAACAACCCTGTCTCGGTGAAGGATTATTTGGATCGTGAGATCCCTCTGACTGACGCGCTCAACTCAGGGTCTCACCCTTGCCCGAGAATTCATCTTTGGTAACAATCGAACTGGATTGGTCACTAACACTAGCTATGGAACGGTCTCCGTTGTGGGGGGCGAAGTATCTTCCCTCGGGAACGAGATCATGACCGGTCAAGCGGCGATTTATTATGGCGAAGCTACGACCGCGTCCAGTTATGTCTTCCCTTCGGCGACCGTCGAGGCCTGGAATGCGTATATGGCGACGGCGACTGTAGTCTGAGGAGGTGAATGAATCGTGCAAGCCCTGCGTTCTGTGATGTGTAAGGGATTTCTCCTACGGGTCGCACTGGCGATCGTGTTTGGATTCTTGTTGTGAGATTGGCGTACACTACCTCCCTCTGCCTCGTATAGTTGATGAGGTTCAGAACCGGGGGGTCGGAACTGACCTCTTTCATGACGGCTTGTTGTATGATGTCCCTCGCGCGGAGCCGCCCCAATCGAAGTCATGCCCTTGAAATAAAAAGAATCATTGCTGTCCGGTGGCCCCGCGAACTTGGTTCGACGAACAAGTAATTGCAGGCATACGGTCGCAACTGCAGAACTGTATATCACAATGATTTGCCATGGGAGAAGCTTTGCACACGCACATTTACACCATGAAATGTTCTTGTGAGTTTTAAATACCACTTTTCGGGATTAGATCTTATTTGGTCCCTCGAAAAGTTTGACCACCGTTTGATGAATGAGCGATACGCACTAATGAATTTTGCATTACAGAATCGTCGCCTTCTAATTATATGCAACGTGTTTATGTTGTTTTTCCTTGAGATGAGCAGCTTCTCTTAGATCTTCCTCACCAATCAAGACAACGTCTTGCGTTGCTCGAGCAATGCATCTACGAACTCGGAAAACGATGCATAGACCTGGTCAGGTGGCCGCACATCTGTCCGACTCTCGTCCCCTGAGCGGTATTTCCCCGTTTGCACTAACTCAAACGATGATCCCCAAAAGTAAGAAAGGCTGTGGGAACGACGTACCCAAGACACGCCAGAGCCCGAGTTCAACGGCCCCTTCACTCAGATCCGCATGCACATCATCGCCGATGACAGCGATCCCCTTCCAACGACGCCGATCAGAAGCGCCTGCCAGCGGCGATGTGTCGCCTCCCACGCGACATGACGCAGCGCCGCAGAGATCGCAGTCGAGATCGCGCAGCACGGACTCGAAAAACTGTCGTGTGGGCTTTCCGACGACCGTTGCGGACGTTCGTGCGGCCTCTTCGAGCGCGAGTACGAACGGGCCTGGGCCGAGCGATAGCGCGTGATCGGCTGATTCGAGGTAGCGCGCTTTGTGCAGGGCGATCAACGGCGGGCGGCGCGGACGCTCGGGGTCAGCGTTGGGCGCCGTGGTGCTCTGGGTGTCGGAGTTGGCATCTGGCGGAACACCTCGCTGGGGCCGGTCTTCGCCGATGAGGATGCGGAAAGCGGTGTTCAGGTGGGCGTAGTCGAGCAGATTGGGTGCGAGACCGACCACGACGGCGTCGTGGGATGAGGCTGCTGTGTCTGGCGTTTGTGCGTCTCCAGTGGTCACCGATCCGTCCGTACACTCCTCCAGCGCGGATGGTGAGAGCAGCATGTATGGTCTAAAAGTCTCGTGAGCAGACGTGGCACGGGGGACACCCAGCACTACGAACGGATAAACATCCACCGAAGCGAGCGGCTTACCTCTCCACCTTGAGCTCCTTCAAGATCGCCCTCAATGCACCGATGCTGGTCCAGACTTCTGCGCGACGGACATCCAAGCCTGCCGTTTGCATCCGCTCGTGGACAGCATCGGTCGACTCCTTGCTGGTGTTGCTACACAGCCGGAAAGGTATGTGTGCCGCACGGAGTTTTGTGAGTGCCTGGGCAGCACCCGGTATGGCTGATCGTCCTACGAGGAGTGTACCAGAGATATCGATGAGGAGTGCTCGGATGAGGGGCGTCTGGGACGCTATCATCATTTAGAGAGGTAAACCTCTCACGTGTCCCTACCACAAGATGTTTTGGCAACGAACGACCACAACAATTGGCCAAAGACGGAGGACAGCCCCTGAAGACATGCCCCACTAGATCACCATCGATGTCTCGCTTGGCCAACTGGTTAGCACGTAGGAACGCTGACCCGATCCGAGTCTACCATGAAAAGGGGCTTCGAATGGGAGCCAGCTGGGTGCACCAACACACACAAAGAACACCGGACAATGTATATTTAAACAAAATCTGTTAAGTTAGGCTGTACTGTAGTCGATGAAAGTAGCAGGGGTATGCAAAGGTCCATGTCCATGTGCAACGAGAGTAGCGAATTATAGCAGTTTTAATATGTATTGCACAAGCGGCACAGATCACGGTCAAAATCGCGCACCAATCATGATTCCCGCAAGACAACCGCTTCGGCCTCTTCCTTTTCTCGTTCCAGTTCTGCGATAATCCTGTCGCGTACCTGGATGGCCGTGATCGCCTGCTCGGAGATGCTCACCAGCTCTTTGAGTGACCCTGAGAAACAGTGAATTGTGTCAACGCATCGTTTACCAGGTTCGTTCGACTCACGTTCTATCCCCAACATCATCAGCGTCTATGTGCCATTAAGGGAAAGTTAGCCATCTGGAAAAGTGACGAGTTGCCATACGCCCACGTACCTGCCGTGACTCTCCATCCTTCAAGATTTCCAACTTCGTGCACCCTGTCAGCTTCTTCTTACCCATGACATCATCAACCAGACTCCAGAGCGTCTCATCGACAAACTTTTCCGCCCCCGTTGTCCGCCCCTCAAATCCGCCAATCAGTTGCATATATTGATGAATCGACCGCGTCTCTGTCAAAATCTGTTTGGGAAGCTTCTCAAGTGACCTTTGGACATGTTGGGCATGCGAGTCCTCCTTGGGAGCTGGGCCGACAGCATCATTTCCGATGTCATCGACAGCGGCACCCACTGGTGTTGGCTGTTCTTCAGCAATGTCGATTTCTTCGCGCTCGACTGTGCCCTGGAGAGCGAACCTCCCCCCGGTCGAGGCACCGATCCGTTCTACTTGCTCTCTCAGCTCAACTGCGGTACGTTTACGATATTTGTGTACGATATGCTTGAATGAATTACGACCAAGGATACCCTTGTATCGCGAGGTGTACGCTTCGGACACGACTGTGGGAGAAAGTGTGAATGTTGTCGAATTGGAAGAGTATCGGATGCTAACCGGAAACGAAAATTGTAATGGTCGCGACACCAATTAAAGCCCACACAACAAAGATGGAGCGACCTGCCGGCGTACTAGGTGACACATCTCCGTATCCAATGGTAGAAAAGGCGATAAAGCCTAACAGAAGGTCTTAGCAGAAAAATGATTAAGGGAGCGAGATTACCGACAGAAATATACAGAATTTCCATATGTCCAACCCTCGGTTGTCTTGAAAATCAATGCACCGCCCTGCGAAGTAGACTCAGTAATCGGCTGATCCCCTCACGTTCATGCCCACTTACAAACCAGAATAAGAGAAACCAACCCCAACTCAAACCTGTGCGTAAGAAATATGCCTTCTTCTCGGTCTCGGCCACATCTGTACGATAGTCTCCATCTTCCGAAGAATCTATTTGCAAACTTCCGGAACCGTAGCGATCGGCTTCTGGTCTATCTGCATCTTCAATATCTCGCCCGCTTGGGAGGGAAGCACCACCAGATTCGTAGAGGGAAAGGCTCAACCTTGTGAGCATCATAGCTATGGCGCCCAACCGACGGTGTGTCAGAGGGACTTGCGCTTGTTCGTCACGATGATAGACAGAGTGAACGGCAAACCAAGATGGCAACGCATGATGTTCTTCATCGGCAGCGTGGTGACAAACATCTTGAGTATATGTGTCGTAAAAGTCTGCAGGGAGTAGGGAATCAAGGGGAACACCGGCCTCAAGAGCTGCACCCTCGAGCTGGCATCGGGGAAGAGCTGCCAGATTGAGTTTCATACCATGCCTTGGGGAGCTCTGGTGTATACTTCTTGTAACAGTCGACTGAATTACCTCCTCTGCACGCCAAAATGCGAATTTGAGTTTCAGCCAAAGGGTCTGGGCGTCTGCAGTGGCAGGGACCCATACGGGTTCATGCCGTTGGTGTAGGCGCCATATGACAGCATGTCTCCATCGTTTCTTCGCACGTCTCTGGCGCACGACAGTTCGTCTCCTCTCTTTTATTGCCAGAAGACGTCGCCGGTACCCGAAATCAAGACCTTCCAAGACGGTCTCGCGAACATAACCGACCACGAAGGCGAGATTAACGATACCTACAGTGGCATAGATGCATATAAACACCCTGGAGCTCCTGCTATCCGGAACAATATCTCCGAACCCGATAGTCTCGATAGATACGACTGTAAAGTATAGACCATTGATAAAGGTCAAGTTGAGGAGGAGTGTATTGACGAGGCCGCCGAGCGTAATGTAGCAGAACAGACCAATCATGATGATAACCAAGGATCGTTGCTTCCGGGTGAGTCCGCTCCCTGCGTAGTGATCAATTGACTGGTAAAACCAAAGTTAACTGCCTGAAAACGCACCACTTCTTTTGAAATCGCGAATTAAAATGAGATCCGAAATGAGGGTTATGTTAACGAATGCGGACGTGATCGTAGAACACAGAGTCATCCAGAAAGCCTGCCCGTATGTGTAATCACCCCTCGTCGCTCCGAATGTGGCAAGAACGACGACATTGATGGTGTCTAAACAAAGTGGTAAGCTCGCAGAGCGTCGATATAAAAGTGTACTCACCGTGGATTGAGAGAAGCAGAGCACACAGTATCGTCATTCTCTTGATACGCCTTTCCAGAAAACGAATGACCAAACAAATGTTGGCCAAGACGGCGCAAAATATACTCAGTGTAATACCGATATCAATCAAAGGGGGATTAGGTTTTGTTGCCACGGTTGTAGAGCCTTCCGTGCGAATGTACCAGTGCTCTGTTAACCCGGGTATCTCCAGCAGAATGCAAAATGGGATAACAATGCCAGATATGATTGGCAGGACTCGGTAGTGGGGTATGTATGCTTGGATCTCTTCTTCATCACTTTGGGAGGGAAAGATAATGTACCATATTCGGGAAAGGATGGAGCGTAGACCGCTTGGTGGAGTGTCCAATTCGCCATTCGGGGACGAATCATCATCATATTCTTGACCATCGTCTTGTTCCGAGTCTGCGTCATCTTCGGTCCCGCTGCTTGAATCCACCTTTTCAGCCTCACTGGTGTTTCGTGAGCCTTGTGGAGTTGTCGTCTCACCCTGCTCTTCGTCAGGGGTGTCCTCCTTTAGTATATGAGTTAGGAAGTCCTTCAACTTCATCGGATGATTAGCGTATCTTTGCAATAATAGAGATAGACATGAAAGTTTGAAAAAAGGAGCGTCGGAATGGATCAAAGGACCGAACAACAGCCTCTGACCGTGGCAAAAAGTCACAAAATCACAAATTTGTATTTTTTCTCCAATCCAAACATCCGCTTGTCCGAATACCGTGTGAACCCCGAACCGCAACCCTGCAACATTAAATAATGCGGAGATTTATGCCATGCCAGATACTCGGTCCCGCCATCAGTGCTCTTTTTCCCATATCTCCTTCTGACATAAACCTGGCAACACTTGCAAGGCTAGTCATGGCCAATCCTCCCCTCTAACTATCCAATTAGTCATGTCTGTTACATACCACACATGTGGCATCTATGATTTGTGTGCTAATCTCCTTGCAGTTCTACCCCTGCTTCTTCTCTGGATTTAGCCCCTATCTGTGTATGCCCCTATCCTATATAATTAGTCGCCTCTTTACTGGAGGTCTCCTATTTGCATGAATGACTCATATTTGTCATAAGGCTACAATAGCCTTATGACTTACTGTATGGTTGTCTGTTGTTTCCATAGATGTCATCATCATCTGATGTAGTCTAATGGCCTTTCATCTATCATTTGCTACACTATAGCATTCTCTGTCTTGTGGCATACCATGTTTAACAATCGTAGACAGGAGGAGGGGGCAGTAACAATTTGCTATCATTCCAAGTAATGTCCTTGAACATTTACTAGTACTGATATATACAAATGGTGGAAATAGTTAAAGGTGCTTGTACTGAGTGAAGAAGGATGTCTGTGGTAGCAGTAGACAGGTGATTAGATGGTTAGCAAAGAATATCGTTGCAAGCGTTGGTTCAATCTTAAAAGTCACGTGTCAGTCTTGTTGTGTACGTGTATCACACGCAGCGGACTTACTTGCGAACTGCCATGGCAGACATTGTCACAGAAATCAAGAAGATCCCGCCAGTGACACGTTTTCTTGTGCTGTCTTCCATTGGAATTACTGCCCCTGCGGTACTCGGCCTCGTTCCTGTACACAAGTTGGTTTTTATAACCCCGCTTGTCATCAAAAGATGGGAGGCAAGTTGTACGAGGTTGTTTTTCTTCACGGGTCGCTCAAAGGGTCGTAGGTTTGGAGAATATACACCAGCTTATTCTTCGGGGGTGAGTATTTGTGTGACAATCGAGTCTTGGCGCTCATATCGAATTAGCAATGAAACTGGATTACTTGTTCCACCTCTTGATGTTATAGTTGAGTCCTGCATACCATTTACGTGTTTGGACCCTCTTACTCGGCCGCCAGCCGGAATTCCAACGCTCTCGAATCCATGAATTATGACCGCCGTTCTTCGGACTATGCATGGCAGCTCTTCTTTGCCTCCCTTACCATTGTCGTCAGTCTCTCTCGGTTATTATAATCCCCTCAGTCCACCTTCACAGTTCATAGGGTCTTAACCGCCCATTTGGGACACTCGTCCATGATCATGCTCTTGTGAGCTGTATCACATACTTGACATGCATGTTGTCACCACCAGGTACACAAACGTCCGTCATGGGACTCGTCACTATCCCAGTCAAGTACTTCCCGTATGCTTTGCTTGCGATAGACGTCATCAATGGTCGTGCATCAGAGTGTCTATCGGGAATGATTGTTGGTCACCTCTGGTGGTGGCTGGTCTGGGGTGCGAATACTGGGGCTGGAGGAGTAGAACGCGGGAGGTTTGCGGACCTGGTTCTCGCACCGAGGTGGCTGAGGGCTTGGTTTGGTGAACGTGAAGGAGAGCGCAGGTTTACTAACAGAGGTGGATATCAAGTTCATGCACCCAGACGCGCCGAGCAGGCTCCAGATGTCCGTGCTGGACACAACTGGGGATCTGGTCAACGACTAGGTGATCAGTAGGGGGCTACCAGCCAACCCGTCATATCGGGAAGGGCATGTTTGTGTAATGCTACGCTTTCCAGCCATACTCGTCCCAATATGCCTTCATCTTGTCCAAAACGTCTGATTGTTCGTTCTTCTCCAACCAGGCCATGAGTGTCCTCATCTTGAGCACTGAGAGTACACGCCCTCTGCCACCAACGACGGCCTCCACCTCTTCTACGGTGCTCCCGCCATCTTTCCCTCTTTCCTCTCTATCGAGTAGCTGGATCACGCCTACCACATCGCCACCCGCTGCCCGGATCGACTCAATCGCCAACCTCACGGCCGTCCCGGCAGTCATCACGTCGTCCAAGATGAGCACCTTTTTTCCCTGCACGGGTACCCCCACAAGCATCCCACCTTCCCCATGATCTTTTGCCTCCTTGCGATCATACGCAAACCCATACGACTGCCCATGCTTGGCACTCAGCATGAGCGTCGTGCAGGCCGCGAATGCGATCCCCTTGTAAGCCGGCCCAAACACAACATCGAACGCGGGGATCGCGCGCGCATCGAGCGCATCGACGATCGTTGCTGCATACGCGTTTGCGATCGTATTTAGGATCTCGCCATTGCTCATGAGACCCGCGTTGAAAAAGTAGGGCGAGATCCTGTCACGGAAGTGTGTCAACTAGGTCGTGTTCTTGAGATGGAAGCGCACCGTCCAGATTTGAGTGTGAACCGGCCAAATTTGAGTGCGCCGACTTGTTCTGCTTGGACGAGAAGTTCCGCTTGGTAGGACTGTAGTGGATTGGGGGACATGATGGTAGCGGAGGACAGGTTGACTGTGTATACTTGTTTCGTTTGGTAGGCTGGTGACCGGTTGACGTCCCTAACCTTTGTCCATTGCGACGGCATCACAGGCAAGTATCCGACCATCTTCTGTATACTGCAAGATTACACGTACACGTAGCTATATCTTTGAAGTCCGTTTTGAACCACCTCCGATTGCTGCCACAAGCAATATGACACCAACAAGCCCAGTCGCTCCGAGGGCGCGCATGCCGCTGCTCTCCGCCGCTGCCTCGTCCTGCGTCGGACGGCCATCCGCTGTCGAACCGCACCCATTGTTGCCACCCGACGCTGTCCGACGCACGGAAGCCGCACTCCGGAACCCCCCCTGCCGGTAGTGATAGTTTGGTCGCGTCTCACCAGGCTGGGACGCTGCATCCGACCGGCGACGGCCCGTCGCTCTCTGCACGAACGGATTCGAAAATGGGTCTGCGTGTGACCCCGCGTCAGTATTGGGTGCATGTGATCCAGAGCGGGGCCGCTGAGACGCAGCGCCGTTCGGGCGCGGGGGTTCATATGGGTAGTCGGTGCGAGAATATCCACCTGTCGGATCTCGCGCGCGGTTCCTGGGGTGGGTAGGCCAAAAATGTTTGAAACCTGATTGTTGAGACGGTCGGGTAGTCGTTGCCTGGGGATGCTGTCCTGGCATGTGGGGGGCATGAAAAGGGGAGCCGAGGGAGCGGTCGTATTCGCGCCTAAGGGAAAGAGTCGACACTTGGGCACGAGGGGACGATGTGAGAGAGGAAGGGGGGACGCACCGTTTTCTGTCGTCGCATAATATTGCATACGCCTCGCTCACAGCGTGGAACTTGGCCTGGGATGCGTTGTCCTTGGCGACGTCTGGATGGTACTTCTTGCTTAGCTAGAACCGTCGCCGATATGAATGTGATGAGGGAGATGTCAGAGCTGAGTATCTTACCTGGTAATAGCTTGTCTAACATGAAAGACGGTGAGTAGGGAAAACTGGACGACGTAGGTCGGTACCTTGATTTGGGCCCTTGTCGCCGTCCGTGGAACTGAGAGGGTCGCATAATGATCTACATGTTTTCTAAACTTGCGTGAGGTGGACGAGAACCGTCGACACCAGAGAGGACGAAAATGAGTTTGTTCGACTCTCCGAGTAAGCATGGAAGATGAGCATGATGGAGAGGAGTGACTTGCGGAGAACATACGTGTGAACGACATACTTAGTTTGGGTTCGGTTCTGTTATCCGGTTTGATCCCACGTCTGCACCTCGCCTTTTACCTCTGTTCAATCCCATTTTCGAGAAAGAAAATAAACATGTTGCAATACATTTTCTTCTGGAGGGGTCGCTTCAATACGCCCGTACATTCTTCGTCTTTTACCGCCCCCTCGCCTTTTTCTCATTTCTTGTCTCAACAGGTCGTGAAGCCTCTGGCACCATTCATCGCCGCTTCCGCGGTCACTTTTTACCTCGTTAACCAAATGCAAGAACTCGGCGTTCGTTGTACGTCTCGTTAGTTTACATGTAACTTCGGGGCTCAATTCCACCTTAGCGGAAGCTTATGCCAAGGACCCAAAGAACCCATACGCCGCTCGGATCGCGAGGGAAGCAGAGTCACACCACTAGGTGAATGTTCGCATTCGCCGACACTTGGCGTAATCGGCTCTGGCTGCATATTTCAGGTAGATTCTTCCTTGTTCTTGTCCCCCCCGAGTTGACTCGTTCGAACGTTCTTGCCCAGGAGATAGAGATTGCATTACGTAGAATCATAACTGTCTTTATACTTTGCGGTCGGTCTGCTATTTCCCTTTTGCCGGATCGAGTGACAATGATCAAAGGTAAGTTCGCCCATTTTCCCTTGCAGCAAGTTGGTTCGGCCCCGATGTCTAATCTTGTTGGCCATCTATTGTGCTAAATATCCTCTTGATCGTCATTTTGATCGTTCACTGGTTTCTCCCTTTCCCTAGCAAGCCTCCCTTTGCCTCTTGCCCTATCAACATGCTCCCAATCCTTTTTTGCAGCATCAAACAGCTCCCAGCACTCATCATAAACGGTACTAAACTTCTCTGCCTCAGAAGCAAATCTCGTGCTTCCGCCTTCTACCCACACGTGTCTGATGCCTGCCAAAAACGCAGATACCACCGCAAGGTTGTGTGCGACGAGGAACGTGTGTACAGACATTTCATGCGTGTGAAGGAGATGATGCATGTATGCACGACTATACGGTCTCGCATACTGCTCCTTAGCCTCCCCGCCAACCGTCGCGTATGACTGCTCGTCGAGGGCACTGTGTAGAATATGCCGCGACGGCATGCGGGGTGAACATGCAATACACGGACAAACCAGCCGCTCTACCGTGTCCTCCGCGCACTCTCCCGCACCCGCAAACGTATCAGCCAGACGCCCAAATTGGTGTG
>JBBPJT010000547.1:0-20241 GCA_038088895.1 Xerocomus potaroensis
GCCATAGTTCAAAAACTGGTCGATGTCGTGAGCAAGAACGGAAACTAGTAGGCCCACTTTCCATTTTGAGTCTGGCTGGTTGAAGAGTCCTTTTTATTCAGCCTGCTGAACGTCGGACCTACCGCCGAAGGTGTCATTATTGAATCCATGGCAGAAAATCTGCGTGCTGCTGGCCAGTGGCTCAAGTACGCGGGTGACTGTGTGTATGCGACTGTGCGTGTGTGATACACATCGGGTAAAACTTGCGTGCTGAAGCATGTGTTACAGGAATATTGGTACCAAGCGTCGCAGGACCCTGCGGGATCCTACCGATTCATGACGACACCCGAGACGTTTTGTATCGTTGCGTTTAACAAACCCAATGGCTCTGTTGTTGTGGATGCGGGTGGCGCCGTGCTTCCCATACAAAAGGGAGACACGGTTCGATTGCTTGGACCGCATAACGAGGTGGAGGCGGCTTTGGGGGGGCTGGAGTGGGCATTGGATGAGAATGGGGTGTTGACGATCGAAGTTCCAGCGAGTCTGGTGGACCAAGTGGACTATGCGTGGGCCTTCCAAGTCTTGTATGCCAACTAGCCGGTGTCATGTATGTACGCTTTGTAACATAATCGGACTTTTGTTTCCATTCTCAGCCATTTGCCCACTAACTGCCATTTTACCCGACCACCTCGAGATGCTTGCACGACTGGACGCTCATCTCAGCTTGGCTTGCAGTGCAGGACGTTTTATACCGGCGTCTTTTGCTCCTTGCGTCTCACCCTCATGACCATGTCACCCCTCCTACTCGCACCACGCACTCCCGGGGACACCCCCGCCCCATTCCCAACCAACCTCCTACCCGGCCCCACCAACGAGAACGCAGGCGAATGCGACAAACCACACCACCGCGTGCGCCAATGGACCGGCACACCCATACGCGCCGTCGTGCCCCTCCCGCGACGCACTACCACCCCCGTCGCCCACGCGTCCCCCTCTCCCCGAGGCACCACCACTACTACCTCATCCTGCACCGCCGCCCCCACATCCGGCCCCGTTCCTGTCCCTGGCCATTTTGCGTTCACGTTTGTCTCTGCGTACGTCGGTCTCGGCTCGTGTCCCGCGGCATGCAGCGCAGCGCCGCGTCGCGTTCGGGATGAACCCGATAGCATGGACGCGAGCGGGGACGACCCCCCCGTGGATAGCGCGGGGGACGACGAGCGTGATGACGCGGATATCACGGGCCGGGGTTCCGCGCGGTGTTGGACGTATGCGAGTATCACTGCCACCGAGGGTCTCTCTGCTTGGAGTTTCGAGGTACGTCTTGTATTCTCTCGCTTTGTTCGCGAGCTGAAATGGGTTCGCTGGTAGGAGCTGCGCTTCGAGTGCTACGCCCAGTCGCTCATTGCCCGCGGGACTAAACCTCCACCTGTCGTCCAACCCTCGCTTGCCATTCCACCCGCGTTCGTTGCCCGCAAAATCCCACGGAATTGAAATCTATGTGTCATGCTCCATTGTATATACTCATATTACCAGGAATATCTGTTCAGTTGTGTACATGCGTTTTCTTGCTATCCAACTCTGTTCATACCCTTCTGTGCGTTGCTCGGGTGATGAAAAAGGATCATCGTTTTCATGCGATCTGGTCCATAGTCGCACTGTACGTCAACTCGGCGTCCATCGAACGCTCATACCGCCTCCGACCCTCGTGCGCGACAAACGACGTCCCGGCCAAAAATATGAGCGTCATCATGTCACCACCGGCAAGCGCCTCCGTCTGGAATACGACCTGCATAAACGGCACGTAGACCAACGCGAGCAATACCACCAGCGACAGCGACACCGTCGACACCAACATCTTGTTTTGCAACAGTCCACACCCGAGTCCACGGTTCTGCACCGCAGACACGAGGTCGAGCAGGACAAAGCAAGTAAACGTCTGTTCAACGCGCACATTCAGCTCCGCCGTCCGTCCGTATGTCACAAGGCAGAAAGAAGCAAAAAAGACGGACCATGGTCTGTTCCCGCCGCGACACCTGTTCATCCCCCACCAACGCAATATAATAGACGAATAATGTACCCAAAACGATCGTAGATGCCGAAAATAGAACGCGGTATAGGAATCGACGGGTAATGATCGGCTCGTTCTTTCTTCGAGGGGGTTTCCGCATCACAGCCGGGTCGACCGGATCTACCCCCAGTGATTGACTCGGCGGGCCTGTCAAGAAACGATCATCGTCATCACGAAACGCGGGGTATGCCAGAGGACGCACCATCCATAAGAATGTTGATAAATAAGATTTGCATGGCGTTCAGTGGATTACTGTATCCAAGAAACGTGCTCAGAGTGATTAGTGAAAGGGCCGCGGCAGCAGTGCTGAGCTGAAAGCACAGAAAGTTTTGAATGTTATGAAAGATAGATTTTCCTGTATGTTCAGCATCAGTCAAGCTGTCAACAAAAAAGCTTGTCCCTTACCTTCTTCGACCGCGGGAAGAATCGTGCTAAAGTTGTCGTCGACCAGAATCATATCGGCAGCCTCCTTGGCCACATCCGTCCCACTTTTACCCATAGATACGCCGATATCTGCCGTCTTGAGTGCTGGTGCATCATTAACTACCAAGTGGAGATTAAGTGAGGGGGAACGTTGGGAAACACAATGTTTGCGACCAACCTCCGTCTCCTGTCATGGCGACAACAGCTCCACGCGCCTGAAACGCCTCGACGATCGCCATCTTGTGTCGTGGTGTCGTACGTGCAAAGACACTGACGCTACCGACACGCTCAACCAGCTGCGCCTTACTCATCTGATCAATTTCCTTGCCGGTCAAACAATACTGGCTAGTCAAGCCGGACGGCGTTCGTCTTCCGACACGAAGACCAAGCTGTTGTGCAATTGCAAGGGCAGTTGGTTCCGCATCTCCAGTGATCATCACCACCTGTACGCCACCCGACTGGAGGAGGCCAATAGCATCTGCTACGCCCTTCCTGGGGGGATCCAACATGGCTTGAAACCCTACAAAAACGAGATTGTTCATTTCCACGTCGGGCGACGGCGATCTCGTCCGGGATGGGGTCTGGGGCTTGACCGCGTCTGGTTTGGGGGGATCCACACAGCCGTGGCCGTATGCCATGGCAAGGACACGAAGGCCTTTGGACGCTGCCATTTGCGCATGCGAGAGAATAACGCTTCGAGTGCTGGAATCAAGGGCCGGTGTGGAGTTGTCGGATACGTAGTAAAATTTGCAACGCTCGATCACCGCCTCAATGGCGCCTTTGATATAATAAACCTCACGGGCTGTCCCACTGTACAGAACATTGGAGTAATTGTGTACGCCGCTGACAGCCATGTATTTTCGCTCCGAGTTGAAGGACTGTTCAGAGAGTCGAGTAAATAGCTGAATTCACGTTAGTTGAATCGCAACCCGGGCTAGACGAACGTACATTGCGTTGATCAGATAAACCAAATGCCGAGAGGACGTTGAGCAATGCCACATCGGTGGACTGGCCAATATAAGTACCGTCTTCACTTGGCGACAGGATAGCGTTGTTACACAAGGAACCGATCTCCAAGGTCTTCCGAACGGCTGGTGAGGGTGAGACAGTGGTCTGAAGGGTATCCAAGTGCAGGTTCTCATCAACCACATAAACCTCTGTGACTGTTTGTTCGTTCTTTGTCAATGTACCTGTACGCCAAGTCAATCGCGGTGGGACATGTCACGAAACGTGAAAGCCTTCCTGTCTTATCAGAACAAATGACAGAAACCGAGCCCAAAGCTTCCACCGAGTGCAACTTTTTCACGATAGCTTTCTGCTTCGACATCCGCACAACTCCAAGAGCAAGGGTAACTGTCGTTACGATAGGTAACCCTTCAGGTATAGCGGCAACCGCAAGTGAAACTGGACTCAAGAGTATGAGCCAAAATAACGTCAAGGTCGAGAACACTTGCCTCCTATCGTGAACATGTCTAGCCAGGGACGTCGCTCCCATATTCCAACCAAGCAAATGAATCCGATGACACCAAAGGACAGAAACGAGAGTTTCTGTGCCAGCTCATCCATACTCAGCTGAAGGGGTGTTCGTTTCTCTTCAACCTGAGAATAATCAGTGGGGGAAAAGATCAGTATACAAGATACGCACGTCCTGCATCATAGAGAAGATGACACCAAATTCTGTCTGGGCCCCAATGGCAATGACGATCCCAATTCCGTGACCTTGTATCCAGGGCCGACTCAGTCAGACTGAAAACTAGTTCCTGAGTCGGCTCACCATTTCTCACCAGTGTACCCATGTACGCGATGCAAGAACGTTCGGCAAGTGCGACCACTTCACCTGATCCTGGTTCCTTGGGGAATGAACTATCGTGATTCTGCAAGTCGCATGTTTTGTGGTCCTTTGAACGCGCGATCGTTTCACCAGTCAAACTACTCTCATCGATTTCAAGGTCGACAGAGGATATGATACGAATGTCTGCAGGAACACGGTCACCCGTTGACAGCGACACGATATCCCCAGGAACAAGTTCATTTGCGAGGATGTGTGTCTTCCGTTGGTCCCTGTTGGCGTGGTTTGTGAATCATGGTCACAGAGAAGCAACATGGCCCGTACCGTATGACGTGACAGTGGTGTGGAACGAGCTTATTCAATGCCTCGAGGCTTTTTTCTGAGCGCTGTTCCTGAATGAAACCCACTGATAAAATCACATGAAGGGATGGAAACATGGAGGGAAAGGCTGGCAACCTTACCTGTTAGGACGATCGCGACTGCGATCGTTATGCTGATGGCGTCATCAACGTTGCCCATAGCGGCACTAATTACCGCACTTCCGCAAAGGAGTAATATAAGCGGGCTTTCGTAGATCGTTTTGGCAAACTTGAGGAGGACCGGGTCAGGTGTCGAGACCGAAAACTCGTTGTATCCATGTACATTTTGTAAGGAGGGAACGACGGCAGCCGACAAGCCCGCCACGGCAGAGGATTGAAAATAAGTCACAGTATCCTGCGGATGGGAATGAGCTTCCAAACAAAGCAAGTTAATATTGTAACAGGTGGCTGTGTTGCTCCCCCCTGAGGCACGAAAGCTAGGCAAGGAGGCAAGGCCAAGTAGAAAGAGAAAGAGTGTCGGGACACACCTCGACTGACCACCTGGAAAATCGTGCGGAGGGCGTGTCCCGTTTATCCTCGCGGTTGCTCGTGCGGCCATTGGCCAGCGTATAGCTGCCTTCATGCGCGTCGTCCTTGGTCCGTTTCCCCGACACCACCCTGAACACTTTGTGAAAAAGCCCTTCGGCAGCAACCACCGGTGGAATATCCGATAACTTTGGAGGGACAAGGCCCACCGAATCGGCATGATGTCGCCTGAGCGTAGTGCTATATGCAAAATGGCTCGCCGCACCAGGCGTAGGCTGTGGTTCTCCAAATTCACTGTTTGCGAAAGACGCAAAGTAACTCGAGGCCGGCGGTGAGGGAGAACGGTTGTGCTCTGGTGGGGGGTAATCCATGGAATAGACTCTGGAGTGAACTGTTGCTGTCTGCTCCAGCATCGTCGATGGCTCCGTAGTACTTGCGTGTGGAATGCGGCTCATGGAAGACCGTTTGCCTGAAGCTGGAAAGCTTCGCCGCGATGTGGCCATCGTTTGCCCGAGCTAGCGCTGCCTTGATGGTGATGTAGGTTGTCAGAAAACTTGCTGAATGAATTATGCGTACGTAGCGTATGGCTTGGCAGTGCAGATGGGAAAACATTTCCTTTGCAGGCTTATTTACCAAGTACCCCTGGACCGAAACAACGTCGGATCCCCGCGCCGATCATTCACACTAGCCCAAGCAAGAACATCATCAAGAGCAACAGTAGGAATAGGAAATTCCATTGTATCAAAGCAAATGTCTTTACAGGTAAAACACGGTAATTATACATGTCGAGGATTGGGTATCATAACAGTGGCTTAGTAGTAACAATAGTAAGTACATATTCACAGGATAAAAAAAAGACACCAAGTACCAACACATCGCAGCAGCAGAGATCTGCTTTCCAAGCAGTGTATTGGCAATAAAAGCTGTTCTGAATTATGATTCATATAAAGCACGTGCCTCGCGGCCTGGTACTACCTCGGCCTCCGTGACTTCCATCCCTGGGACCATGCGTTCAATGTGCCGATGCACTGCATCATCACGCGAAAATAGACGATTACAATGCGGGCATTTCCATTTCACACCTAGATGGGTGACAACATGACGTGAGAGGTTTTCTTGCTTCATCGCTTGAGAGTGAGTGCACTTGTCCCAGCGACAACCTGCAGGCAGAGCGGGTCCCGTTTGGAGATGGTGGTGGTTTCGAAGGTGACGGAGCACTCTGGTTCTATCACCGACAATCCATTTATTGCATGGACTTCCGTCAAGGTCAAAGCGACACTGATAAAAACAGCGTTTATCACCATAGCGATCCTGTGCATATTCGATGTCTGCTTGATCAACTGGAACCGGCGATGGTGCAAGTGTCTGTTCAGCAACAGCGAGGCTACCCACAAAGGACGGTGTATTCTGATTCACGTCGGGGGACACAGCAGCGGATTGAAATGTGGAGGACGCTGACAGCCCCCGTTTTCTTGTCTGAGGAGCTAATTGGCTCGGGTCCTGGTAAATAGTGGGCGTGGAGGTCCCAGCTACCGCTTCAAACGGTGAAATTTCATCTAATGTAAAAGACGGGGTTGAAGCAGTGGGGAAAGGCGGTTGACGCCATTCCTGGCGTTGAGCAGAAGCGCGATGGCGTATCTTAGCCTGGTGATAGGGATGGCTTGATAGCGATGGAGGTGCTCGGGTAGATACGCTTCCCACAGAATGGGAAAATGATCTCGCGGATTTGGACACGGGAATTTGTGGGGTCTGGGTCGAATGGCCATCCTGACCGAGTGGTGGGTATAATTTCTGGGACACGGTCGGGAAAAAATATTCCGACGTGGACTCTGGGAGGGAGGGGTGGACGCGAGAGCCGTGATGGATGCTAAAACATGCAGGCGATGAGCAAGCGACTGCCTCATCGAAGGCGGCAGGCTGACCTCTGAGAGGGGTGGATATAACCAGCCCCAGAGGCTTGGAAGCTGGGGAACGAATTCAAATCGTAGGGATACATGTTGAAGTTGATTGGAACGCTCCTCTGATGGGGAAATATGAAGCGACGGGTGAGATTATAAAATACCAGCCATGACACACTTTGTGGTAGGAAATGAAATAGTATTCATTTAACGAGTGCACCGCTCGCTGGATGGCGATGACGACAAGGAGTCGTGGTGGTTTAGTATGCGACTTCATCGCTCTGGCGGAGAGGGCGGCAGGTTAATCGATCATGAAAACTAGGCGCAGACATCTGGCGCGATGAGGCTCACCCTTTCGCCACGGGGTCATATTACATATTAATCACAATCGCGGAGACCTATCGAGACGCGTGTGACGGCGCAACTTGAGTTGGATGCGGTGCATTTCGGGGGGTAACTACTGAGGTATAGGCATGCACACCAGGCGATGTACACGCCACGAACAGTAGATTTAGTTAATGGCTTGCGAACGAGGAAGAAGCAAGGCCATGAGGCTAGAGAGAAAATAGGGACAAAAACGGAAACTTGGTAAAAAAAGGGCCCTGATACGAGATGGTATATGGCCTGTGTTCCGTCACAATCACCTGGTAGCCATACTGACAGTAAACACGAACCTCGTTGACCACAGATTACCATATGACGACTTGGCGAGTTACCAAAGGAGGCAAGTTGACAAGATAGACCAAAGGATGGTGTCATTAACCCCATTGGCTGTGGATTGGCGCCTGCTCAATTTGATGGAGGGTTGGCAGAAAAACTTATGGCCGGCTGCGAGAGCGATGATGGTGATGACTGATGACTATTCAGACCAACTCGTGGGGCAGACTAGCAGTGCAATGCGTTTGCTACGGTGCGGACATTGCGCAACCAATATGGACCGGTTGGTGAGGAGGAGGCACGTCTATATTGAAATGTTGCATCGGCTATGAGCTCGGTCTCGATGTGGGTGTACATAATAATACTTGTGATCCAACCACTTCTGGTGGGAGCGCAGCGTCGCGGTCATCCGCAAGCTTACCAAGTACGCCGGATTCAAAGCTATGCCATTCTCTGTCATGAAGCGCAGTCTTCTCCAGGTCTTGCATTGACTCCAATGTCCTCTTTTCATCACCGTGGAAGGAGCCGCAGTCGGGAACACCGCTCGCGGATGGACAGCAGAGACAGGGACGAACCACGCGACCGACGGTCGCATAGACACGAGGACTCCAGGCGGTCTGAACCCGATGACGGTGGCAAATCGACACGAACAACGAGATATCGCTCTCGCTCACGTACGTCCTCTCCCAGGAGGCGGTCAAGGTCCAGATCTACTTCCCAGAGACCCGTCTCCAGGAGACCGAGATCCCGTTCTCGAGAGAAGCACGACTACAGGACCAGGAAGGAGAGACGGAAGAGATCTCGATCACTGTCGACGAGCTCCTCTGGTTCGGTATCAGGGTCTGATCGCAAACGACACAAGAAGAAAAAGCATCGTACGCGCGAAGAAAAGGAGCGAAGGCGGAAAGAAAAGAAAGAGAAAAAGGTAGCGTCTCGCCATTGTCTGTCCCCCGGTCGTCCATGTCAATGACTGGCTGCAGAAGAAAAAACACGGAAGCTCAAATGCCCACTGGGGAAAGTATGGTGTCATTAGTGACTCTGAGTGAGATCTTGTGCAACCGTGCCTCGTGAAGTCTCATAAACTGATGCGCGTCCAACTAGTTTTTACAACAAGACGCAGGAATTCAGAACCTGGCTCCTCGAGGAGCGCAAACTTAACCCAGAGGCGCTATCCAGGGACCAGGAGCGAAAAGAGTTTGCTGTGTTTGTAGAAGATTACAACACTGGTATGATCTTATCCTCACCCACTGGTTGAGTGAAAACGATTTTTCCAGCCACTCTGCCCCACGAAAAATACTATCATATGGAAGCGTACGAACAACGGATGACCTCTCTGAGATCGGGCGAGTTTGTTCCTCCTTCGGAAGACATGTACGACCCTGCGGCGGATCTGAAAGCGCACGCCACGAGACACAAGAAGGCTGCTACTGATCAAGACAGTTACATGTCCCGGGAACAATTAATGGAATTGCGCAAGGTACAGAACGAGAGAGTCGAGGTATGGACTTTGGTAGCGAGATTGTTACATGACTACTCATCAAACTGGCAGATTGGACGCATGAAACGTCTTGGGATGGAGGTGAAACAGAACATGGGTGTCAGGATGGATGGCAGCATGTTCGACGGCTAGGATCTTTCTTTTTCTTGTAGTCTGAATTTACCTTAAATGACATGCGCTCGTCACGAGGTTCTATACATACTGTATGGGTATCGTGCTGACTAGTCGTGGCAGTCCGCCTGAGAACGAGTTTCAGCATTAAACATCCATGATCGATATTCTACTCCTTGGCGCGACGGGTAATATTGTCCTCCATCTAGTTCTTGTTCTTGCTCTCATGCATGTCGACATAAAGGTTACACCGGTCGTCTCATCGCCCACTACTTGGTGACACACCCCCAAAGGACGGCGTTCTCATTCGGTTTAGCCGCACGCTCAGAATCAAAGCTCAAGGCTCTCGTACGCGAGCGCAGCGAACTGGCAGACATTCCAACATACGTGGTTGATATTACAAACGTCAGTGATGTTGACAAGGCCGTACAACGTGCACGAATCATCATCAATGCCGTTGGGCCGTACTGGCGTTTTGGCACGCCTGTCGTCAGGGCGTGTGTGCGGTATGGCAGACACTACGTCGACCTCACAGGCGAGACGCCTTGGGTCAGGGATATCATCCTCGAGCAAGTGCCATGCTCGTTCCATCCCCCACAGTACCTAAGCTGAAATCCCGTCTAGGTTTGACTATGCTGCCAGTCGTTCCCACTCGGTGGTTGTTCCCTGCACTGGACTCGACTCCGTTCCTTCCGACATCCTCGCATACTTGGGTAACAAAACGCTCAAGACCTTTGCTGGGCCATCGGCTACCGTCGATATGTCAACGTCTGCATGGAAGTTACGCGGCGCGGGGATATCGGGTGGGACATTCTCATCTATTCTCACCTACCTAGAAGAGGTCCCCAAGCACAAATTCGATGCAACGAGAAAGGACTTTTCACTCAGTCCAAGTATGTGCTGATTTGGCATGGCCGATAGACACGTGATGCTGACCTATTTCAGTCCAGGGCGTAGAGAGTCCAAAGATGAAGGCGCTTTACGCACTTCCACTTTCAAATCCACCCATCCAGGGAGCCATGTATCTGTTGTCAATTGTGAATTTGCAAGTTGTACAGCGCTCATGGGGCTTGTTCGAACTCGCGACACGGAACCCCAGACTCGTGTTGACTGCTTCTCCCCAATCAGATAGTGAACATAGGGACTTGACGGGGTTGTCCTATGGTCCACAGTTCAAGTACGAAGAATTCTTGGCGCTGCCAAGTCGACTCCACTCGCTTTTGGTAGCGTTCCTAGTGATAATTGTGGCGATAACTATGAAGTACTTTTCATTCGTAGGTGTTGTTGTTTCTACATTTTCGGGCCGTTTATCGATGCACCCGTGTATCAGGTTCGGTGGTTGGCCCGCAGGCTCATGCCACAGTCCGGTGACGGTCCTAATGTCCAGTATGTGTGTTCGTTGTGCAGAAAAGAATAGTTGTAGCTAAATTTCGATCTATAGAGAGCTTGAAGCAGGTGGCCTCACTATCACGAACATTACGACATCCTTGCCGAATATCCAAGGGAAGACGACGACTGTACGGACCGTATTCCATGGCAAGGGAGAACCAGGCTACTTTTTATCATCGAGTAAGTGTATCGGTTTCCTATCCCAAGGAACAAATCAAACTGACTAATGGTCTGTTTATTTAAAGTCATGATCGCTGAATGTGCACTCTCCCTCGCGGTAGAAGCGGACCATCTTCCAGAATTCGCCAAGCGTGGTGGCGTGCTCACGCCTATGACTGCATTTGGTGACGTGTTGATTGAACGCCTGAAGGCTTCGGGACGCATCGCGATCGAAAGCGGAGTGATACCTACAAACACCGACCGGAAACAATCATAGAGGCGCGGTAATCCGACCTCGCACTAGCATCTAGGTGTCCGTAAATTTGCAAATTATGGCTCGTCCTCCGACACCCGCGTTGGATATGTATATACATGGCTGTCCGCGTCCATCACGTTTGTTTGGTACGGTCATGTAGGTTATTTTTAATTGCATCCGATAACACATGATACCGCATGGACGCTGCAATGAGTTGGACTTGGGATTGGTATCTAACGCTGAATCAAGGGTCCAAATGGCAGTGACACTCAGGGACTCATACCATGCGGTGATCCGGCGTGGTCAGTGCTTCCTCCTACGCTGTGGTAAGCGGTCAAGATCAAGGATCTAGAGATGCTATGATAGCCTTGGTGCGTGATGTTGTTCGGGCATTGTCTGGCCGTCAACTTGTCCGAGCGATCACGACCTTCGATCGTTCATATTTCCGTGACTGCGACCTCCCGACGCAATTTACGACAGGGGAAGTGCGGTCGCGCATAGCTCTGCATCCGGCGGATCCGACTTCATTTCCAACCTTCCAACCACAAATGGCTCTGCAAGATTAATATTGACATGTTATTGAATACTCATCTAAACTTCATTGGTAAAGCTGAAATGAAACTGCGGCTCCGAAGTAAAAAAAACGCTGATGCCAGGCGCAACGTACGTACGCTGTGGGTGGGTGGCGAACGTGCATTCACCACGAGGAATATCCTCTCTTGTCGCTATGATCGTTGATGATGCCCGTTTGTCCAGCTTTACTGAGTCATTCGATGACCGGAGGGTAAGACAATCGATCGGAACGATGATGCCTGCTACATCATTGAACTTGAGGGAATTTGAGTAGTAGTAACGGACATAACTTTTCGTTGCCGGCTGGAAGTTCGACCCGTACCGCTTGCATACCATTGACTAGAGGGTCCCACGTTGAAAAGTCAAGCCAGGGGGGACTGCCAATTCAATAGTAGTGCTAATATCATGTTAGGATCGCCGCCACAACAAGTGGCTGACTCATGTTGATGTCAAACGACGGACCGGGCCAACCTGCCCAAAACGACTCGAACAAAGTAATGACCCGTAAAGTTTCAGTAGAGGTTCCGTGAGACTAGAGCCGTCCGATGCGTACTAAGGAACCCAAATACACCCCACACTCTCTTCAATTCCGGAGGTCGAAAAAAGGAAAAAAAAAAAGGCACACACTGGTAGGTTATCAATCCATGGCGGATACGGCGGTCCCTTGGCCAGAGACCAACTAGCGATTTGTTAATTCACACTTTACATTGTAAAAAGTCCCGTTGCAAACTGAAGCCCACCCCCCGGGCAACCGAGGTGCGCTCCACATTTATTCAAGTCTTGGCCCCCCGAGAACTTGGCTTCTGCTCGCCATTCCAGGGTAGTGTTTAGGGATTAAAAGATAAGGGCTGATAGGTACCCGGCACACTGAATTCCGGTTTCGATTGTCTGTGGCGTCTGGTGGGCTGCTTGCGAGCTACCCTGATGAAACGCATAGCATCACCTGAACCGTTCTTGCCATGCTGTGGTGACTATCGCAACGTCGACCGTTGACGGCCGAACGAGTTACTTAACCACATCTGCTTTCTCCCTCCGGGAAGTATCCTACATACAATTTTCGGGGATATTCGGAAGACCCTAACCTGAGGAGGGCCACGCGTCCCCCCTTTCCATCCACTGTTATTGTCTGGCTGCCAGCCAACCAAAGATGGCCTTGCGCTCCATAAATTGGGCCTCCCTATCCCCCAGGGTGTATACTCATCCTTCCTTTTGACTTGTCACGGTATATGCCTCTTGAATGGCCACTGTGACTTCTGCCCTAGTCTTTTTCCCTAGAAAAACATAGTCAATCACTATCCCTGTTTGCATTTCCATAGACCGTCGCATCTCTCCATTCCTGTTTCGGTATGGACATCAACAGTTTTATTTCTGGTCAATGGCAGTTTGTGGGTTTATTTACTTCCATGTTTCTGCTACGACCGCTAACCCTGTCGAAATCCCTTCTTGCAGACTATCGATCCAATGGATGTCCTCTTGTACCAAGGCTCCCCTGTGCTGACAGGGTTTGAAACAAATCCTCGGGACGTTGTTACCAACCATGGTATGGTCGATTATCCTACAGAGGGCAACACTTCTCAAGAGACTATCGTACCTCCCCCGATAGAGTCCAGCCATGTGAGCTCGTCGTTGTCGACCCCCATGTAGTAATCTTGACATCCCTATGTCAGCACCGATGTCCATTTTCTGACATGCATGATGACTTTAAGAGGAGTTTTGTTGGGCCTATTCGCACCATGCGCCAAAGATTTCGCGTAGTCCAGATGTATAACAATACATCTGCGAAATGTCTGTGGCTTGAATCACAGAGTTCCTTGATATGCGGCCAAGAGATTACAGGCGTTATTGTTCCGCAACATCTTGCTGGACATGGAATCGAAAAGATGAATAGAGATTACATTGCTGAATGCCGCTGGCAGGGCTGTGGAGCCAACATCAAGAGACAAGGAATGACCAGGCATTTTCGCGAGGTCCACCTCGGCTTGAAACGCAGGCCCTCCGTATCTGCTTCCGTTGCTGCCGATGTCATCTGAAGACTATTGGAGGTCGGGGCAGCATGTTCGCGCTGCCGATCAGGACGCCACGAAGGCGTCTATCGTTTCCTTCCACCATGCATACTATGTCGACGTATTCATTGTACATATATGTGTTCCGTTGTGAATTTCTATTCCCTTTTGTACGATACTTTTTGTACGATACTTCTTGTGCTATTGCATTTTTGGCAGAACGGACTCTGCTACACTTTTTGCGTCTGCACCGGTGTCCTGTTGTGCCTACCATCCAACTTTCCGTTCTTCTCTGTAAGATACTTTGTATCTGCTAGCCGGCTTCAAAGGGTAGAGACATTTTCGTGAGTTTAATCGTCCCGGATGGATCACAAACACTGAGTTGCGGGGGGCTTTTGTGAGCCCACTTGACGCCAAACCCGCATGCGACGTCCAAGTAGAAATAAGTCAACAACAAACAAGTGATACGAAGCACCGGCTACTGCACTGGGAAGCCGGGCGTTCTATTGCGTTCGGGTCTTTCCTCGATCTGACACCAAGTATACTGTTAGGACTTTAACCAAAATGACCCTATGCAATATACATCCACGGCCGTCAAGTCCGAAACACCATCTGAAGAAAACGAGTTTACGACCCTGAGACTACGGGCATAACGCCCATCTCATTAACACGGGTACCTCTTAACCTATGCTGGCCGGTCAATCTAGGCAGTGCCGCAGCTCCATTTGCGTTAAAAGAGCCTCTCGAAGTGGAAATTTGCCAAGACTTGTACTGATCTTCAGGAGATCCTTGGGCAGAGATGGGAAATTCGAGCCTGTCGATCATAATCGCATGTCGAATGGTTTGATTCTTTGCGAAGCAGAGAATGCCCTAGTAGATCATCCGGATATACAGGTGGCCATAGGTAGTATGTCGAAGACATCCTGGAGATCCGCAGTGAAGTATGTACTACTTTCGGGCTCCATAAATGGCTTGCCGGGGATTGTTGATGGCCACCTGTAAGCTTGAAAGATGGTGGAGCGACCGACTTACATAAGACCGTTTACCCTCAGTGAAACCCGCCTGCTCTGCTGCTTCAGCTTGGCATACATCCGCATGGGCCAGAACCTGTAATACACCGTAACGCGCTTATTTGAATATATACGATCCAGGTTGGCTGCGGAAACTTGAGCTCCGATTGTTGGATCAACTTGAACGGCTTTTAGCGTGTAAGTACGCTGGCCATTCTAGCCCATGCCAGCACGGCCACTGGGTGTTCCCAGACGGAGAAGGTACCGGTCGAAGTCGAAGCAAGAAGCAAGAAGCATGATGCGCAGTTGAGCACGTTTTGAGCAAGGTGACTCCACTTCAACACGGCCCTTGGGGTGATCGACCTGACAAAAGGTCCCGTCACGGTTTCAGTTGTCATAACCAAAAAAAAAGGCAACTTCGCGGAGAGGTCGCTGTCAACAGCGATTGTGCCACAATTGTTGAGGCCTCTTTCGTCGTTCTACACGACAGGCTCTCGTCAGACAATTTGCATCCCCATTGCCCGGAAGCCTCAGAAAAGTACTTGGTGCCCTTTGGTATGTTTGCAATGGCCCAAGGGGCCTTCAAAGCCTGAATTGTGCGTTCCGCTATCACAATACCGCCCAAAGTACCTGGATTGTTCTGCTCGCCTGAACAAATTCAGACACCAACTTCTCCAAAGATCTCTTTACTCGCAAATACCATCTACCCATTTTGTTCTCGATGTCATCCGGCGTGGCCAATCCGGATAATGAAAGCCTTCCAGTTTTCCGGATCCAGCCTCTCGAGGCGCGATCTAACTGAACGCGTTACCGATGGTCGCGTTGGTGGTCGGAGTGAACAAACAGGCTAGATTGCGTTCCAGAGCTACTCAATGCAGTGATCGGGTATCAGACGGCCCCCCCTTAAAGGACTGGTGCGGGTGCGTCAGATTTTTTTGGTGTTACAAAAGTGTTCCGCAGTTTGATTTTGAGTAACTTTGTGCATTCTGATGCATTGCACTGTGTTCCAGGTACGTGAGAACCATGAAATATATCATGAACCAGAGATGGAGGTAATGAGCTATTGAAATATTACAAAAATTGCATTGCGGAGGTTGAGTGACATGACAACACCTAGATATACATGTTCCATCCATCGGACCGGGGACTCTCCACATGTCTTGCCTCCCTTTCCAGGTTGAGGGTCCACGTTCTTCGCCTGGGTTGTGATGTGAAACATGCGTAGGGTTGAAGCAGGTAAGCGAGAGAGGTTGCACATTGTGTATTGATAATTGAATAGGCAGTGGGAACGTGTCTTAATTATCAGATGCCTTGGCGACGATAAATGGGGAAGTAGGTGTCAGTGTGACCACATATGAAGCCCGAGCTGACGGTCCTTTTCCCCTTCCCCTCGGATTCTTCGCTGCACTCGCATGTCTCGCGGTGGTACAGCATTTCCTCCAGTTTCAGCCCAGGCACGACCTGTCGTTTTACGAGGATTATTCACTCGGTGATCCTGCCCCCCGGCGTGGAGGCTCTGGGGGTGTTATAAGCCCAGCGGCTTGCCGGGATCCAGTGTCGAATAACTATCCCCGTCTCTAGAAAGGCTTCACTGAAGGACAATTTGTCCTTTTGGAATTGCCCGCGGCGACGCACATATCACTGGCCCCAGAAATGACAAGTTGGCAGCGTTCTGCCCGAATATTCCAAGTCCTTGCCACTTGGATAGGTGAGTATAAAAAACACATTGTCCGACCATGCCATCCTTTTTCTTCGTGTCCCTTGGGCCACACCTTTGCCCCCCCTTCCTCCCTGTTCATCTTTACCCCACGTAAACCAAACCTCGATGTGAGCGGCACTTCGACCCCATGTACAGCTCTGACTCTTTGCGGGTAGGCAGCTTGACCAACCCCCGGTGATGGGTAGCAACGGATTCAATAACGGATGGGGGCAAGGGGTATGATTCCAGCATCTTGTTTATTTTTTTTTCTGGCTCTAACTCAAATCGCAGGACATTCATACGTTTTTACAGTTTGTACAGGATACATCTGCGGCACCACATGCCATTGGGTACAACCGCGAATTTCCTCCCTTTTTCGTGATTTCTGACGATGTCTCTAGAGGACATCATTGTAGATGGCTCATGGGCAATATCCTTTGCAACAAAGCCTACCAGACCTTCGGAGAATTGATACAACACTTGAATCAGGACCATGATGTCCATGGCCCCCCTAGGCGGGAGATAACCTGTCAGTGGTGGACTGACAGAGGGTTCTGTGGTATGACACATCGCAGGCATGCGTTTTCTCGCCATATCAGTAGGCATCTGGGCCGCAGATTTCCTTGCACTGAATGTCCTAAACGCTTTTCTCGGCTGGATACTATGCGTGCACACTGGAGGAAGACACATAGGATCCAGTGAGGGCTCCAGGTTCCTGATGTATGAAAGTCCGTCGTAGTAGTTTGTACGTATTACCTGACGTATAAGAATCGTAAATGATTCGTCATTGTTGTAAACACTTTTTCTTTCCGAATAACACCGTGCGGTTACAATCAACTGACTCACAGGTGCCCGCCAAAATATAGGTTCCGCTTGGAATTTGGGGGGCCATGCTGTGTGGACGGATTCGCTCAATTATAGCGTTGGCAGAGAAGCAGCTGAGTCCAGATCTATTTGTGACGCATGGGCTACCAAGGAACATAGCTCAGTGGTTACCGAAACAGATCGAGCTCAAGCTGTGCGTGAAAGACGTATCTGTAATCAGACAGGAGAACATACCAAGTATTGTATCACTCGATATTGCCAGACAAGATGGACGGCCGAGCTCGTTCTGATCGGGGGTTGTAAAACGGACAACTAAATAAACTGTGCTGATTGAGTTCAAATACAATCACCGGACCTTATTCTCACCTTCTCAAAGTGCGATCGGCGGTCTTAACCGCGCAGTGCAAACCCCGCTAACTGAAGTGCGATCAGACGCATCCATGAGGCACACTGGCCAACACACTCGTTATTACAACCTGGCACAGCCGAAAAAAAAGTTAAGTAGGGTGCCACTGAACGGGATGGGCGAGATCCGGGCAAGAAGTTGAAATATTACCGATGAGTATATTCAAAACTCAGAGCACTGCCAGAATCGAAGCCAGTGGCAAACATAGCCGTGACCAATATCAGAAGTACTTGCTGAGCACAAGCGGTCGGGAAGCTGTATAAGACGGCGTTACAAACCGGTACGTGGTCCTCAACAACGCAACAAGATAACATGCCAGACGAGTGTTCTCTGGTCCCCAATTTTCGCTACGTTTGTGGCCCCAATCGTGTCAAATAATTCGGCGGAAAAGGAGACGGCGGATTTCTGCATGGAAACGCGCTCCTGTTCGCATGAAGATGCATTACACAGCCGACGTGTTTTCATTATCGGAGTAGAACTTGGCGGAAGGCACACATCACATACGGAGGATGATGTCATTCGGCGTGCTACTCAAATATTAGCACAATCTGGGGAGCAATCGATCAGAAAAGTCACATCGTCCTAAGGCCGATCAAACGTGAGCGGTCGTTACTTCGGCGCGGACAGAAAATGAATTTTGAAAAGTGCGGACGGACTACCGACGCAATTAATTAGAATTACTCAGTTGTTCAGAGAAGAACTGAACACCGGACCGCTCTTTTTGGGTTCCTAAACAGGAAGTCATAACACCGGTAGTCAATGTATGGTTTAATCGCATTCCACTACGAACGGGCCGCTTGTCGTTTCATACGGAATTTCACATGGGAACCTGCCACTCTGTCAACATTTACTATTTGGCAGTATGAGTTCATATTAATACCTCGACCTCGAAGCGGACAACGTGCTGATGCACTCTGGGAGATTATCTTGACAACATACCACTCCTAGCTATTTTCACGATACAGATATGCCATCTCATCCGAAGCAAGGTGGTGTTGTGTCTCCAGCATGTGGTCATGTCAACCCGTGCCTTGGGGAGTAAGCGCTCTTCTTATCTTCGGCGAAACGTCATTTGATTGGTCCCATTCAGCGAGCTGTTTGATGCAATGAGCCTTGTCAACAACTCGTTAGTTTTACCGAACATACTGTAGGGAAAGTCCTAATTCCCGTTCGCTTATAGGTTAGGGTCGACGGGGGGAGTATCTGTTAGTGCCGAAATCAGCACAGTGCCTTCTGGAGGCCAAACTAGCCCTGATCTTTCTTTATCCAGAACGCAGAAGCCCTGGTTCAGGAAGCACGAATGGGGGATGAGCTAGAAGAAGATCGTACAGACAACACTCCAACGAACCTGACCAGCGCCGCCCCCGATGCAGCCAGTAATTTTCATTCTGTGACACAAGTTCCGTCCAGCGAATCCCATGCGATTTCCCATGCGACTCCAATCATATACTCGGGACTCCGATCATATCGATGCTCGTGGTATTCGTATGATTCGGGCGCGCTATGTTATCACGTTGCATCAGATAGGGCGGCATTTCACAGTCATCTCGGTGTAGAACACCGAGTTTCTGGTCACCAAGACGCGAGAATCATTTGCCGGCTAATCGATTTCAAGACCGGTCTAGTATGCAACACGTCAATAAAGCGAGGAAATTTTTCGCGGCATGCGGACAAGCATTACCATGTTCGCTATTACTGCCAATACTGCCCCGGAAAGTCATTTTCAAGAAGAGACAGTAGAAACAAACACATTAGAATTAGACATCCCTAGGGACCGGGTTCAGATATATGGTTCATTACGGATAAACAGTAGCGCCCCTGACCTGAGGTTTCTTCCATACCTAGCTGTTGTCCTTTTTTCTCATACGCGCGGTGTGCAATTTAGGTTTAGGTGTCCTTTCTTTGTAGATCGACTAGTCAATGCTGAACAAGTCACGCATATCCGGGAAAGGATACCAACTTACATGTCATCGAGAGCCAACACTAACTGCGGCCTCGCATATCAAAAACGGGCAAAAGAAAACAGTTTTCAGTACCTGCACCGGGAAGGAGCTTCCTTGCAGCTCGCTAGAACTGAAAAATTATAATCAATACAAACGTGAACAAAGCTCATACGCGCACCCCTGGGTAGCAAACAATTGCGAGGTAACTGTGATTTCTCGATTGGGGAGTCGTGGCTTAAGAACAAGATATTTAGCGCTCTGGCGTCTGAGCCGACTTCGGATCCGTGAACTTCGGTTGCCACAGACTGCCACTTATGGCTGGGAAGTATGAAAACAACTGTGTGTATCCACACAGGGTGCCAGCACGTCGACCTAATTTCGCCATTTGAGTAGTTTCCTGCTGTGTGCTACCTCCGATTTGTGGCCAGGAAGTGTTGAATGCTATTGCATAGCTATCGAAGTTACAGCAAGTGTCGGACCGCTCTAATCCCCCAGTGCGAATTCTACGTTCATGCGCTGTATGGATCTGCCGTTAGCTACGGCAGACTCCAGTGCCAGAAGTAACATGGCACTGATGCACCTTGTTCGGTGGTCTCCATCCACAAAACGATACAGGCGGTCAACCAAAGGCCCAACACTGGCCACCACCGACTCGACATGAGACGATCAATGTGATAGCTTCCTTAAGTAAATGGAGTTTAACCCCAGNC
>JBBPJT010000548.1:0-20173 GCA_038088895.1 Xerocomus potaroensis
CGTCATTCCTGCTGGTGTTCCGAGAAAGGTCTGTCGTTCTCGGTCCGAACGTTGTACCATTTTTTTCTCATGCACTGCTTTTTTTAGCCTGGTGTAAGTAAATGAACGATTGTTTAGTATTCGTTGAGGCTAACGATGCTGCAAGATGAGCCGTGATGATCTTTTCAACGTGAGTACTGGACCAATTTCTTTTCTTTTCTAAAAATACAACTTTTTCAGACCAATGCCTCCATTGTACGTGACCTGGCCAGTGCTATTGGCCGTGTATCTCCCACAGCACACGTCCTCGTGATTTCTAACCCTGTCAACTCCACCGTGCCCATCGTTGCTGCAACGCTCAGCAAGGCTGGTGTTTACAATCCTGCACGGGTCTTTGGTGTGACTACGCTCGATGTCGTCCGTGCTGCTCGTTTCACTGCTGGCATTGCTGGTGTACTGCCTAGCGAGACGCCGGTGACGGTCGTCGGTGGCCACAGCGGTACGACGATTGTCCCCTTGCTCTCGCAGAGTACACACGGAAAGGGCATCAAGGGTGAAGTATACGACAAGCTCGTGCACCGCATTCAATTTGGCGGAGACGAGGTCGTGCAGGCCAAGGACGGTGCAGGAAGCGCCACTCTGTCGATGGCATATGCTGGTGCCAAGTTCACTAATGCATTGCTGCGTGGATTGAATGGCGAGAAGGGTGTTGTGACGCCGACGTTTGTTGAGAGTCCTCTCTTCAAGGCCCAGGGCATCAACTTTTTCTCTTCCAACGTTGAGCTTGGTGTAAGTGTGTTTGACGTTGCGATAGATGGCTGATTGACTGGTGGTGTAGATTAATGGCGTACAGACGATTCATCCGCTCGGACCGCTGTCTGCAGAGGAGGAGAAGCTGTTGGCAGCATGCTTGCCTGAGCTCAAGAAGAACATTGAGAAGGGCAAGGCATTTGTCGAGAGCTCATAGATGTAGATGTGATTGCTACTCAAAATACCTGTTTTGCTAAAATCCTCATCGACGACCTTTTTTTTTGACGAGGGTGAACCCGTCCTCGTCGACCTGTGGTTCTTCCACCGAGTGATCCAACAATGGGGGTGCTTGTTCGCCTTCTGATTCTCCCTCGTCGTCCTCCCACTCGCCTTGGCTGTCACTGCTGCCCTCGCTTGCACTGCTGTAGCTGATCTGGTGCGGGGGCACGATTCCCTTGACCCTGTCTGCCTGTTCCTCGAGTAGATGCACGAACGCAGTCTCGCCACGACGGATCTCGTCAAAGAGACGGACGAGATCGCGAGCGACGCTGGCAGGGCTGTCGTCTTCGAGGACGACATCGAATTCATCTGCCATGATTTGGAAGAGGATGGTCTCGATGAAAAGTGCGTCAGGTGGTGAGGTGGTGGTGGTGTCAGAAACGAGAAAGGGTTCGAATTGATCTACGAGGATGCCAACGAGCCAGCGCTGTTTTTCAGCCGAGTCTGGGCCGCCCCAGGACGCGTGTACGGCCAATCGGAGGGTGGACCAGAGAGCGAGTCTGGCGAGTGTACCGCGTGCAAACAAGACTGTGTATGGATGCATTAGGGACACAGCCACTCAAAGCTGGACTTGACCATGTCGTCGTTCGACCGTCTCATCGCTGACGAGCAGTCCATGGCAAGCGCACACATGCACGCGCATGCGGACGCGACAAACCAGTTTGGATCAGACACAGAAGAACACTCCATTCTCGAAGACGACTCCGATGCAGACGACCGCGAGCTGGACTACATCGACGACGACGACGACCGCTCCTCTTCGCTCTCTATCCCAAACGAGTCCATCGACTTTGACTTGGTCTACTCCCTACACAGCTTCGCAGCAACCGTCGAGGGCCAGGCAAGCGTCGTCAAGGGCGACAGTCTCTTCCTCATGGACGACACCAACAGCTACTGGTGGCTCGTGCGCGTCCTCAAAACCCAAGACGTCGGTTATATACCCGCCGAAAACATTGAGACACCCTTTGAGCGTCTCGCCCGTCTCAACAAGCATCGCAACGTCGACGTACGTACTCCCTCTGCCCTCTTCTCCGTCTCCTCATCCCACTTCCTTTCTAGCTCGCTCATGCCACACCACAAGAGCTTCAGGAAGACGTGGAGCGCGTCCGTAATAACCTTTCTTCTAGAACGGGTTCCCATCACTCCCCTTCCCCCACCCCCGGTCTCCCCGCGGGAGTTCACGCCCGTCCAGGCACAAAGGCAGTCATGTTTACACCCGCCCTTTCCGTCCATCGTTACCCGCCCGCAGTTTGGAATGAGGACGAAGAAGAGGACGAAGATGTCGAGTGGGAAGACGGTGCGTATGAAGAAGAGGATCCCGAGCTCGCCGAG
Organism: Xerocomus potaroensis; assembly: GCA_038088895.1. Classification (NCBI taxonomy): domain Eukaryota; kingdom Fungi; phylum Basidiomycota; class Agaricomycetes; order Boletales; family Boletaceae; genus Xerocomus; species Xerocomus potaroensis. The sequence continues at coordinate 2,341 of JBBPJT010000548.1, forward strand.
GAAATGTCCATCCGCACAAGGCAAAGCCAGATCGAAGACCACGATCCATTGGCCATGGATGTCTTGCAGATGGAACCAGACGATGGCATGAGCTGGGATGATGCCGTCGCCGAGGACATGCAGGCCCGGAACGCTCAAAAGAAGAATCAACAGCAGCAGCAGTTGTTGACCCCTGAATCGCACCGGTCTGGCTTGTTGCAGCAGAGGTCTGTCTCCGTCCAGCAACCACAACAACCACAAGCTCTTTCACGACAGCAAGCACAAGAGGCCACCATCACTCAGCAACCCCACCAGCCAAAAGAACAACAAGCCTCCCAGCAATCCTTGCATCACCAATCTTCGTGGGATAGACTTTCCCAAGAAAAGAAATCATCCTCCAGCTCTCTTATCAAAGTCACCGACCTCATTGACACGACCGAAACGAAGAAGCTCTCCGCTAGTCCGTCCATTGTGCGCGAAGAACCTGCCAAGCCTTATCCGCCAGGCGTCGGCACTATTCCTTCGAACGCTGCCCCACAGCAGCAAGAGGACGACCGGAAGCGCACCCGCGAAGAGATGGATGCTCTCGAGGAAGCAGCCAAGAAAAAGGTCAGAGGCAAGGATAAGGATAAGGATAAGGCGTCACCAGTCAGCAGTGCTGCCCCCCTTTCTAATCAGCCTGCGAAACTGACCCATCACGGATCTGGCAAGCTCCGCAAAGATCGCGAGCCTGCAGACGAGGAAGGAAAGGAGAAGCGAAAAGGCCGGGGTGTCTTTGGGGGATTGTTTGGACGCAAAAAGGACAAGAACAAGGACAAGGCGTCCATCGAGAGCATATCCTCAGACGTCACGCGTGAGTCTCAGGACTCTGGTCAGTCCTCGAACCAGCAACACGCCAGCGTTGTCGAAAACCAATTGTCCCCCGTCACGACAGCTGCTATCCTTCATCAACAGCAATCTATCCGTACTTCCTCCGTCGACGTGAGACCTACCCCTCAGCGACAACCACCAGCCTCTTCGGTTGGTCCTCAAACGCCCCCAGGTCCAGGTCAAGTCTCCCATCATTCTTCCACCTTGCGCCAGCGGGACCAACAACAGCAAGCACTGTACCAACAGTACCTTAACCGCTCGCCATCTTCACCCCCCGAGGCACCATCGTATGGTTTACAATCTGCATATGCTGGTCACTCTCCTTACTCCAGCCCTAGCACCACGGCAGCCAGTCTCGGTCTCGGCCTCCCGTCATCTCGTCCGCGTCCCGGCTCTCTTATCATTTCTCCCCAAGGCGATGGGCAAGGCCTCGGTGTTCCGGAACTCAGCGTTATCCGCATTTTTGCAGGAAAATATGTACAGACCGAAGCCACATTCAAGACTGTGTTACTCAACTCGTCCACCACTTCTTCTGACCTCATTCGGCAAGCCATCCAACGATTCCGACTCCCCACATCCGAGGTTGAGGAAGCAGGGTCTTACTATCTCACCATCAAGCAGGTCGAAGGATCGTCGACAGTGCTTTTGCCAGAGGAAAAGCCGTTGGTCGTGTTCGAAACGATCGTCGAGGCAGTCATGGAACTTCCCAAAGTGAAACGGAGCAGTATGGGAAGTATCAGCTCCGTCTCGAGCAACCTCTCCATGCACCCTGCTATCAAACAGCTCTCCATGAATGATTTCACGGATGACTCAGCTGTCAAATTTTACCTAAACAAGCGGGGTGTAGATGGAAAAGAGAACGCGCTCGCAGAGGAAGACGAGGAGACTATTTACGCAGAGTCCACACGCGATACGATCGAGGGCGCCAGTACCTCGTCATCCAGTTCCGGGGCCAATGTCACGCCCGAGCGATTTAGCTCCCCTTCCTTGCGATTCGCATTGCAACTAATGATCTGCCCTGACGATCTCCCCGACGACATGGTATTTGATCCCCTGACGGAGGCGATCGTGTTCAAGAACACGTTGAAAGATCGGGCGACATCTGTCTTGTCCGTTTCTTCGGGTGTATCACTAAGTCAGCGCCGGAAGGTCTTTACCTTCCCGAAGAACGTGACTGTTGCGGAAGTGATTGAGCTCGGACTGGAACGGTTTGGTATACTCGAGGGCGTCGTTGATGGCGGAGATGAAGTCGAAGACAAACTCACCAAAGGAAGGAACTCTACCAAAGTTCGCTATTGGCTGACGTCTTCCGTCAGTGGTCAAGGTCAGCCACGTATGCTCGCGACGCCGTCTTGACTTACTTATCTTTTACGCCTGTCACTGCAGAACGGGAACTGTCACCGTCGAGCAAAGTTGTTGATGCTTATTCACGTCCTCCGACCTTCCGGCGGGTTCAGGACGGTAGTAGGCGTCGCTCTATCGACTCGGCACTTCTCCTTGGAAGTATGGAAGACGTTTCCCCTGACGACCCAGTCTTCATACTCCGCCGAGCTGTTTCCTACCGCACGTCGTCTTCTCGTCACCGCATGTCCGCGCCTCTAGACGAAATTGCCCTCCAGCACTACCGCGACTCTGTGACCGGTTCGACCCTCATTGCTGATAGCGTATCGACAGAAGAATCGGCGCATAAACCACGCCAGCTCTCCAGGCAGGAGATCATCGCTGCGCAGCGGGCAGCTTCCAGGGAAAAACAACGCGCCATTTTGTCTGCGCAGACCAACTCAGTGAGGGGGGTCGACGTTTTGCTCCCCGGAAACGCCTTGATTCGTAGCTCGCGGTACGATACCGGAGATCGTATCCGATACTCCTACGTTCAAGACGGCGAGTCATACGACGTGAGCGACATCATCGAGCAAGAACTCCGCGACACAAGTGGACCGTCGTCGCCGCTGCACAAGAGTGATCTCCTGGAGGGTATCTTTGGGCGAAACAGGGATGGTGCCAGCGAAAAACTAGATCGGGTGCTTGCCAAGATCAAGGACGAGCGGCTTGGCGTCCAGTACGCCACTGTCAGGGCGCGGGAGGATCCGGCCGAGAACCCGCTGTCGGCGCGCTCGACTGGCTCATCGTCGTCGGTGTACTCCGTGGACGATGCAGGAGGGCGGAGCGAGGGGCCAACGCCAACGCCAGTGGCACCGACGGAAACGAAGCGAACGACGTCACCGTCACTACTCGGCGATGTTGAGTCGCGGTCTGTGACACCGACGTTGACGTCGACAGGTGGCACTATGCGCGCGCGTTCAGCCACGCCACAAACTCAGTCTCCGTTGCACTCGCAAGTACACTCCCAGTCACATGCGTACCAGCCGTCGATTGCGTCTGTCATGTCAGACGCGACGTCGACGTCGATCTACGCCACGCCCACCGCGCAGCTGATGAGTCCAATTGAGCTCGAGGGCAGCTTGAACCCGCGTGGCGACACGCTGGTCAGATCTGTACCGCCGACTCAATCGCCCTCGCCCTTGCCATCCCAACCCCGGTCCCGATCCCAAACGCCGTCACCGCACACGCCATCGTCCCAGGCGCGTACCACGCAAGCCGTCAAACGCCCTTATATCTGCCCGAATGACTTTGGCGTCACAGAGATGCTGGCGATCATCGAGATCGCGGGGGCGGTGGTCAGGAAACCGGCCGGGCCCCCGCTACATCCAGTGGAAGAAACGCTGTTCGGGCGGTCGATCGAGGTGCAGACGCTCCATCCAGAAATCCGGGAGATTTATTCGGGGGCGATTCAACAGTTGGACGAGATGGACAAGGTGTGTTTCTTTTTGTCTGGTTGTCGTGTTGTTCGTCGAATCGCTGATGATGGGTTTTTTTTTTTGGTTAGATGCTTGATGAGTATTTGCGGCAGGCTTTGGTGGTGTGAATGGGGTGCTTCACATCGTTGGATATTTATATATTATTGGGATTTCTTTTTTTTGCTTTCCTTTTGCATTTTTGGCACATTCGTTATAGGCGGTATACCAATCAGATTTCGTTTGAAACGGACCAACAGCGCGCACATCTGTGCACCGTGTATGTGTAGTGACTGTGCTGATGCGCTTGCTAAGCTGAGTGCGTCTTGATAATGTTTCTTGTGTCCAGTGGGGATGGAATGACAAAAGTGTACGGCGATTGTCGTTACCTTTTTTTTCATTTAGGCCCCGTTAGAGTTTACTCCCTATGTGAGGACAGCGCGAACTGAGTAGAGCAAAGTGATGCGAAGCAGGCTTCGGCTAGCTGTGCCGGAATTGCGGCGCTCGAACTCTCCCCTATCGACTTGCCCACAATATCATGCCCCAAACCACTATCGTTCGCTCTACACAATCGTCGAATACAGGACAAGGCGGCAGCGTTGTTCAGGTCAAAGTAAGAGGGGCAATGAGGGACGACAATGGGTCGCATGGTCATGCCCTCCAAATCAGAGTTCGAGCGCCGCAATTCCGGCACGGCTGGCCGTGAGATCCCTCGGATGCAGTCGTACACCGCTTCACTCTAAAATAGTACGTCTGTAACACCCTCGAGATACCCCGCGGATGCGGAGCAGCTACTACAGCGCTCGCCGGGCCCCTGACGTCTTGTATGGTGGTTGTACTTTGAGGCTAGAGTTACCATTCATTTGTTGGTAGTGTCACCTCCTTCGTCTGGTTTGAACATAAAATGAGTATGTAGAGATCGTCCGTCATGATCATCCAAGAAAGAGACTACAGTACTTCGACGACACCAGCACCAGCAATCAAGTCCGCCAACGGAACCCCATCTCGCATCTGAACCATGATCAAAACATCAGCCGCAACCCGTCTGTACTCCTTCCACGACACCTTCTCCAACAACATCGCACCGAATCGCTGTTTCAGACGAGCAACCAATCGCAACATCTTCGTCGTGCGATCAAGTCTAGTGGTTCCGCGCGAGTGCTCCTGTTCAAACACCGGACGGATCCAGGGATGGGCAAGGTAATATTCGTTCCCTGCACCTAGCTCGCTAGTCGTCTGTATTTCAATGTCTCCAAGCTCAGCGGTTGTCACACGATATACACGACGGCTCGTTTTTGCATCCGGTCCTGACAAGTGAACGAGTTCGGAGACTTCAAAACGAATGCAAGGAAGCTGTAGTCGTTTCGAAACGCAAGAAAGTGATGGAAGCTTGCTCAAACATTCGTATAGTTCTCTCAAAGCGGATATGTCGGTTATCGATGAGCGCAATTCCAAGACGGTGCAGTCCAGCTCAAGTGTCTCCATGTGTGGCACATGCGGGGGAGTGGGTTGATTGTAGGCGGCGATCCGCAAAGGCAGGCAGCTGTTGTATTCATTTGAGATTCCAGTCCAGGCGAGTATTGTTGCATCCCCTGATGCTGTCAGGACAAACTCTAAAAGGCGTCCAAGTGCAATTGTGCCTTCGCCATATATGGCTGAAATAGATGCTCGAAGAACACCGAGTAGCGCGTAGGCCTCGTCTTCCACCAACGTTGATTTCCGTGATGATGCGAGATATAGTTTCTCCCGAATTCGGTCGAGCCCTGGTTGAAGGACAGCCACATGCTCGGGAGACGCCTCTGGTACCCCCATCTGCCTTAGAATCTCCGCCGATTCCTTATGGTTCCACGGTAAGTCCAGGCCAAGGTAGGGCTTCCAGTCGCTCGTGTAGAACCTGACAACGGTAGCTGCACGATACTCCTGGTAAGTCCAGATTCTTGAGTTCCACAGGCTTTCCTTCAACGCATTTTCATTCATGTCATCCGACAAGACATCACAAAGCCGTATCAGCGTGAGGGTCGAATTCCGATACCAGCCGAACATGGAGACAAGCGATCGCTGCAACACCACCTGGTTCCCTTTATCGATGCAACAAGTGTCGTTCCATGCCCACCGAAACTTGAGCTCCACCACCACCTTGCAGAAATTCCGCAGTTTCGCATTTGCAGGCGACTCTCTCAGGCCATAGACCGTATCCCGTTCGACATCCTCCAACAAAGGCTCGTCACCCTCCCACTTGTGTGAGAACATGACATATTCGTAGAATTTCTTGACCTCTTTCTCGGTCCATGCATCGTCTCGTTCTCTCGTCATAGACGAAACGAGCTTGTTGAAAATTGGTTGTCCTTCAAACGTTCTAGCTAGCTGGGCCTTGCCGAGTAGGCGACCCTTGTCAGCGTCAATGAGTACATCTGGCATGGGGGAGATCGTCTTTTCGATGGTGTCCTGAATCGTAGGTCTCGCATCAATATACTGCGAGCGGAGTGCTACAGTCCATGTCAGACAACGCGATCGGTGGTATCGATAACAGGGCTCACGAGGTGTCAGTTTTGAGAGCGTCGTATAAAATGCTGTGACTGCCTCCGGATAGCGCTCTGCTCCGTGTAACGCTGCATGTTTCCGCTCGTAGCCTAAATAGGATGATGGGTCGAGTTCAATTACCTGGAAACCGGAGGTTGGTAACATTGTCTGCGTCGACGAGATGGAAATCATACCTCGTTAGCATCCTTAAGTGCATCCTCCCATGCCTGCATCATCACTCGTGCTTTGCTTCGCCTGATTAGGACATCCACACGTTCCGGTGGGTCAAGGGACAGGATTCCCGAGTAGAGTTTATCGGCATCGCTGTAGTTTTGAGAGCTCAGTGCAACGTCTGCAAGTTCTCCAGAAGTTTCCGTGCATCTTCGTTTGAAATCTATAACAGGTACTCGGACAAGGCCTACAAGCGTTTCCCTGCGACCACCCACCACGTTCCCATTCGGCCCGCTCATTCGCAAGGTTTGTATCTTCTGTGAACTCATCTTTCAAGTGCCAAAAATACTCGATTGCTTCGATAACACGACCAGCATCCACGAGAACATCACACAACGCATGATAAATCACGAACTTTGGGAGGCCGAACTGAGCGGAAAAAAGAAAAGATAAGCATGAAGGATGTAATGTCACGTACAGCATACCTTGTCGGAATCTTCCAGTACCTCGTTTATTGACCCGTGAGGCAACAGCGTGCTTGCCCATTTGAGGAGTAATCCATCTGGAGTCGACGGGCGGAGGGAGAGCGCTGTAGTGTAAGCGTCGAGTGCACCATTGTATTTCTTAGCTGCTGATGCCCTATCCCCGACTGTTTCCAGTGCAATGATGCATTCCTTCGTAAATCCTGAGAATAGCAGTTAAAGACCCTTCACCGAATTTGGACGATAAAGCCTACCGGAGAGCCAGTCTGTGATGATCGTGTCGGAGATCATCTTGTCGGATATGAGCATAGTATACTTGAGAAAATGTTTTGCGGCGTTGATGATATCGCCTTTCGCATACAAGGTTTCACACTGATGTTTCTGTCTGAAGGCACGGATGGTCCGTTGGAGCAGTTGATTGGCTCCCTCAAGATCCGCTAAAGAATGTGAACGAGCGAGAAACATATCAGAAAATCTCATCAAAGTCATGTTGATGATAAGAATAAACGCACCAACAGCACCTTTCTGCCTATGAAGATCCTCAAGGAACAAGTGAACAGCATCAGGAGTGGAGAGTATATCACATAGCTTCCACAATGTGATCTTCTGGCCTCCAGCAATTACGAGGTCGTAGTCTTCTGAGATCGCAATGGAATCAATAGCATGAGGGTGATGGATGAGAGAACCGATTTGTTGGTGGGTGGAAATGTTCCATAACGAGACTGATGAACCCGCACTAACAGCGATAAACGTCCCACTGTTTGCTAGGGAGATGCACTGTGCTTTGTTGCCGTGAATGCGCCATTCAGAGAGGATCGTCCCAGAAGTGACATCAATATGGTGGATGCCACCATTGTTGTAAGAGAGAGTAAAGAGTTGTTTGCTGTCGCTGGTCCAGACGACGGAACGACAACGGATTGGAAAGTCGACTCGGATGCGGCCATTTCGAATGTCATAGACACGAAGAAGACTATCGTAAACATCGGATGAGCCCACGGTCAAAAGAGTGCCGTCGGGTGAAAACTTGACCGCGTTAACCCATCCTTCGAATTCGAATTCGAGCAGTTTTTGGCCAGTCGACGACCAAAGACAGGCAATGTTCCGCGATCCAGTTCCGATTTTCGTACAGTCCGGTGAAATGTCCGACGCGCACACCGCAGAATCGTGTGCTTTGAACTCGGTCACTTTTTGGCGACTCTTCGCATCCAACACGATCACTTGGCCATTCCCTGTCTCAGCGACGATCCACTGCCCATCTTGCGAGACCGCAATGCCATAAATAGGATCCCCCACAACGACTGGTGTCCCCACCTCCTTGCCATCTTGCATGCGCCAGCATCGAATTTTCTTGTCCCAGCCCCCGCCCACGACATGCTCGCTATCAACGAGAAGCGCGACTGCAAGTATCTCACGTTCGCAACTGATTTCGATTGGTTTCTGTTCGACGATACTCAGCTGTGTTTTCATCTAACTTTGGCGCTCCGTTTGTCTCGCTTACCGTTGTTGCAACTTCCCTTCTCGTCTCATCGCTTTCCTGACTGGTCTTCGAAGATGGCTCGCCTGATTTTCCTCTTCTCGTCAATGTCTCGGTGTCATTTTCTGGCATGCTCACTTTTATTTACCTGCTGGAACATGTTCATCTGGGTACTGGGGTGGTAGAGAGAAGAATGTCCTTACGAACTCCGCTGGGCATTGGGACATTCTTAACCCTCCATCCCACAATGGCCTCGTGTTCTGGCTGTGCACCCTTATCAGCGGCATCGCGAGAACGGGTTTCATATACGAGATCTAAATCTCGAGCATTCATTATCAATCTCGGTGGTGCCAGGAAACCGTGAGCCTGCACGACAAGGTTGTCCTGACACTATCGTGGTAGTGGTAGCAGGGCAAGGGGTGTCTGCGTTCGCCATTTCGCTCGGTCTTTTTTCACGCACGCCACAGTGAAGGTATTGATGGCTTCAACGAGCAGATAGTCCATCGCAGTACAACGTCAACGAAACAGACAGCTTATGTCGAGTTGAGATAGGCCCGAGTGCAATCAAGCTCGAGGCATGATCAACTGATGCTCTAGATCGGATACACTTACGACGTACGGATACGAATTCCGTATCCTGTCCTGTTACTATAAGTAAATCATAAAGCACTTTCAGTATACATCTGCGAGGGATGATCGATGAAGTACATGCACTCGAGACAGCTACTGTATGGCATCACACGCACACCCTCATGCTAACACGGCTAGCCCAATCGCCGGCATCAAAAGGTAGCATCTGAGGGAACTTGTCTGCTGTGGCTGACCCAGTCCAGGGAGGCAGTCATATTGGATCGGACGAGGTGACCATTCCGGTTGGTATAGATGCAAAGAGAATTGTTGACGAACAAACAGGAACTCATGTAGTAGCATTGAATGAAACGAACATGTCGACACCGTCATTTGACTGAGTTGAAATTGGTCTTGGTGTGTGTACGGGCCTGCAAAAAGTAACTGTCTCGAATACGCTGCGCTATCGATCCACTATTTGTAAAGGGGAGACAAGTGGCGAGTGCTAGCACTCGGCGTTCGGAACGTGGGCATACGTTCCCAAGTGTATTGTACCTCGCGGCCGAACGCGATGGCCTAGAGAAAAGCTGAAAGGAACTTTCATGGACGATCGTTTCCTTTTTCGATCAATTACCATATTTAGTCGTATGGAGTACTTCGGTCCGATACCGAGTACGGACACCGGACATGTGTACATCTAGACCAGTTCTATTAGGTGATAAGCATAGCCTTAGTTAAGAGCCCGTTAATAGTGACATCACTATGACGTCGTACTACGTCATTCTGGGCATAGGGTTTTGCCTCGTCTGATGGGCATGGTTGTATATTAACTGCTGTATAGTACTTACATAATTATTATCAGTAGTCGTATATAACTAGGTAGCTACAATGTAACGCTTCCCTAGTTTCAGTATATTGATTATATGATGGCTTTGTTCTATGAGGATGCTCGCAAGAGTACCAAGTAGTTCGATCCCTGACAAAAGCGGAGTCACCATTGTCAGCTCATGGAAGGCGAAGAGCAGCACGATCCGTATTGGATTTCATCAGTTAAATGAGGCTACCAGACGCCTTAACACTCGTGGTCATGTGGTATCCACTCTCAGCATACTGTTGGTGAAGAAATGATCCGGCATTATTAGAGACATTCGACGATGGCCCGCAAGGAATGCATGATGCCGAATTCTAGTTCTCTAGTTCAAGGGGAAAGCACACCTACAAAACGCACTGGGGTAGCTTAGCGCATCTACCGACCCTCCATCAAGACTGCTGGAAGACACTTGTGCAAGGTGTAATTGTAAGCCCGAGGCTGCCCTCTTCCTGAACCTGACCACACCACGGTCGGGTCACGGGCACCATAGCTGAAGACGAGCCGCTGCATAGTGGGGGTATTGACCGATGGGGTGAGTTAGTACTGTTTCCCTGGCGGCGCTACAGCGCTCGCATTTTGATGCGGGAGCTTTCTGTATGCAATGCAGGCAATTGTCGGGTAGCACAAGAACATCCCAGTCTCCTACCAATAACTGCTATATTTTCACTCTGAACTAATATGCAACATTGGAGAACCGTCTGCCCGTTTATGCATAAAAACGCGCCTGTCCCGCAGTGCTTCCGCAATGCCAAGATGTTCGTGCACGACATGTCCCCCGCCAGGACCGACCTTGTCCTTGTCCCAACTGCCGTGCTGCCCTTCCTCCACGTACGCCTCCTCCCCGTCCGCATGCCCATACGCACCGCCTCGGCCCTGCGCAAACAGCGCGGGAAGCTCCGACTCGTGAACGGCAGCGGCGACATTGACTAACGTGAACTCGAAGCCTTTACCCGGCCGGAAGTGAGCGACGACAATCAGTGCGGTGAGGAGCGCGAACATGGCGGTCGCGACGGCAAGGTTAGGAATGGAGGCCGCGAAGACGATTTCGGAGGCGGAGATGCGTCCGGGGACGTATGCGGTACCGAGGTACCCCGCCAGGTAGGCTGTGGCGCGCGTTTGTGTGTCGAAAGGTGTGTGTTGTGTGTAGATATATATAGGGATGGGGATTATGGGACACGCGTACGGCGCCGGTCGAGTGGCACGAAATATGCACGTCAGCATGGTCAATCTATTCGATGAGGGTGAATGAACAAAAAAAAACGTACATTTTGAAGCGGATTGGATCAATTGGGCGTAACTAGCGGTGATGTCCTCAATGGATGCCGGACTGATCGTCGCCGTCGTGCCTATCGGTGCGTCCGTCCCGGGCAGACCCGCAAACTGCGCCTTCCCAAACAGGACGTCACCCTGGACCTCAGATCCCAACGAAGAGGCATCGACGCGCGTCCCGCTCAGAGCACCTCCGTTCTGCGTGACCCCCATAGTCAAGATCGAGAACATGGCGGTCGTCTGGATCGGGTCGAGGTTGCCCTGCGACGTGAACTTGTGCCCGGAAGGGAGGGGCTGGACGGTTAGCATGCCGTGCCCGTCATTGCGCACTTCGCGTGTTTCGACCGCAATGTTTGGAATGCAGGTCAGAAGGGCCATGGTCCATGTCTGGTCCATCAACGCAACCTGAAACGTGTTGCTTACGCTTGACAAGTCCACATTGATTTGGACGAACGAGGATGATAAACAACCGGATGCACATTGACCCAGGAGGAACACTGTTGAGCCGGACGAGGCGGCAGCTCCGGTAGAATGATTGGTCACCGAAGTAGTAGGGTCTACAACGGTGGCGAAAGAAGTGCTTTCAAGGCTCGCTAATAGGTGATAGAACATCGATGCTGCGGAAAGAAAAGGCAGTTTTGAAATAACGCACGCAGGTCAGAAGCGGTAATTTGGACATCCAAGTTGAAATCAGCAAGGTATGCTGTTGTGAGGTACTGGCCGATATCTGATGATGAATTCACGGGGACTTGAACAGTTGTGGTAATATTTGTGGAGGCCCAAGAACATGTCGGATTGATCCCAATTACATCTGTCAACCATCTCCCGCTAGTTGTGGTCGCAAGATTTAGGGGCGTAGGAGCAATGAACGCCCTGTATGCTGGATCCGACGAATTTGCCACGCTGAAGGAGTACTGCACACCAAGTTCTATCTCTGCCCACGCAATAGAAGCTGCTGTAGCAGCATTGAAAGAGGCACTCAAAGTGGGGCCTTCAGGGTATGATCCACTGTCACGAACAGAATGAACAGTGTGTGCACAGACCAAGAAGGTGGGTTGCATACTTTAACACGCTCTGAGGGAGCACTGCACCAATGGCAATCGCCATTACTTGGCCATCAGCCAATACACTATTGATCGTCACTGTCCAAGATTAAACTCCAAATCAAGAGTGTCACACGACAAGAATCACGCGACTTACAGGCACCCGGGGCAAGTGTTGCCACAATCCAAATCAAAAGAGAGGCAATAATTCCGAGAATATAATAGTTAGAGCACGTATGGTTCCATACAGCCATCATCTTTTCCATGTTCCCAAAGGTGGGGGCGGAAATGTTGTTGATCGTTTCCAATGGGATACCTTGCGCATGAGATGCAAGAGTCCGGAAAAATTCCTCAGTCTACAGCTCGTATAATCAGTACTAACGACTTCAACTACTTGAATGCTGTGCCCACCTGCAAATCAGCGATAATATTGTAGACTGGATAAAGTGCTATCGAGATGATGATGATACTTATAGAAGTGACACCACCTTTGATAGTGGCTGCAGAATTCGGTACAAGCGGTCTTACGATGATGCACGAGACCGATAGAAGAAAACACGCACCAAAGTGTTCTGGTGTGACATTGTAGAGGCCGTAGGTATTGACCGGCACCGCCCTACCATGAACTGTATAACAGAATGCGAGATAGGCAATAGCGACTAGAGGCAAGATGGCCAACTCAAGTGGCGTCTTCACCGCGCTCCACGTCGGTCGCCGAACAGATGATGGACCATTCCTAAACCCACGAGGTCTTAAAGGTGTGCGAAGCCTGCTAGATAGTGAGGCAGGAGGGTCTTCAGTTGTGATTGCTTCGGATGGACCGCGATCATGTTTGAAAGGTCCAGGGGAGGCTGGCATGGCGCTTTCAAGGGGGGATTTCAAAGGACTGAGGGGATAGTACGACGGCTCTTTCATGAAGGACTCGAGTTTTTGTTCCAAAGAATGTAAACGAGTGTGGGGCTATGAGTCAGAAAAAATAGGCTAAATCAACAAGTGATTCAGTTGGTAGGAAGCAAATGGGACATACCGATAACGGTGGGGGAGAAAGTACGGGGAAAGCGGACAAGCTCTGTCACTTTTCAAAATTGTGTGTACATCCAAACTAGACATTGTTGGGGGTAAGCCTTGAGGGATCACGCCAAGCAATCGTTTACGCCAGCTATCACGTATGGGTGGAGCAAGTCTCAAAAGCCCAGAGCTCCCGAACTTCCTTGAAGTCGTAGTGTGAGCCTCTCCATAGGCCATCTCTATCTATTTAACGTTAGGTATGGAGTAGCTCTCTCAGATCGTTTTTAGCAGTTGACCGGAAACTGTTCTCACTCACAAGCTATTAGTATTAGCTCGAGTCGACGCCCAATTTCTTGGCGTTACGTTGCGAGAAGAAAACCTAGTGATGACGACGGTCATGACGTGTTAGTCTGGGATTACTGGGAGGACAATTCTCGCTGGACTGATATGCGCTGTCATCGGTTTATAAAATTAATAACCGTTACCAGTGTATCTTGCATCCTATCCGTTGGTAACTTGAAGAGAGTGCAAGAGGGGGCAAGCTTGTATACTCGTTCAATTGCGTCAATCAACACAGGGATCCACAATGGCAGTGCACTGTCAAAAATTTAAGGCTGTACCAGCATCAAGTTCAATGTCGCAACGGTCCCACAGAAGACAATGAGATGACGGCACCCCATCGGATGAATCCAACAGGTGTCCCTTACAGCAGAGTCCGTTTGATCGAGCTCTGCTGCCTGTTCTCTGCACTAGCTTGCAGTCTCACTAACTATAATACCTGCGTTCGCTCAAGATATACCCCGGGTCCCCGAAAATGCATTTCCATCTATTGAATTCTCTAACCAATCGACATCCAAGGGTGCCTTCCTGCCTTCCGCTTGTGTTTGGCTCGATGTTTTTACTTGTGGAAGCAAGTCCAGGCAGTAAGTCTTACGAGCATGACTCCATGAAAGATGACAATGATTACAAACTGTGTGTAGCATGGGCCACGCTCCCAATGAACGTTGCACCCTATCTAACAGAAAATACTAACACTCCTTCCACCGTGCCAGTCCTGTTCGGGACACCCCCTCAACAGTTGAACCTTACCGTTGACGTGTCATCGAGTTTTCTTGCCACGTATGGGTCTAACTGCATCCTCTGTGCTGGGTCAACGTTTTTCGATCCATCCTTGTCTTCCACATTTCAGGTATGCTCATTTTTTAATCCCCATATGACCCTGCGAACACGATCCGTCGTGCTTGGGTTGGGTGGGCTGTTTCTGAGTAATTCTGCTAGACGAATAACACTCCTTGGTATCAATCTATTCCGTCATTCAGCGGAGTCGAGGTCTCGGACACGCTTGGGTTTGCCGGCCTTCTCAATGTCCCAGATCAAACATTCGGCATGTGTTTATATTCCACCATCGAGGCAGTTACACTCATCAATGTCTGCCTCCTTCACAGTGAATATGCTTGATGGGTCTAATGCGAGCTACGCAAATCTTATCTGGAATGGTTTCCTCGGCTTGTTCCTTGATCCACTGAATACTACCACTGTCTCACGCCATCCATTCATTCACCTGTATGAATCATCGTCTGTCCTCAACCCAGTTATTGGTATGCGGTTTGATCCTGCGAACCCAAAGATTACTATCGGGGCGCTCGACCCGAACGACTATGAAGGTACAATCAACTGGGTTCAGCTGAACCAGAATCCGGACCCAACTGGTGATTTGTTCAACACCTTCAGTTTCGATGGGGTAAAAGGTTATGATAATCAGTTCGTGCCGTTCTCTGGATCCTTGACTGCCGCACTTGACTCTTGTGAGAGCGTACACTCTGCATTTCAATCTAAGCCTAACTTTTGTTCGATTCAGTTTCGCTGTCTATTGCCCTTCCGAATGCAGACCTTTACTTCAATAACACTGGTTCAACGGGACCTGTTCCACTACCCATCGGATACGTTCCTGATTCTCATCTCATGAAGTACAATTGCACTTCAAATACCTCCCCCCTTACTGGTTCATCCGGTCCGCCTCAGTCACCATATGTAGCTTTGACGGTGACGATCAACGGTGTCGACTACCCGATCGATTCCACAGGCAATTTGCTAAGGCCACAGTCTGGTGGATCATCCCCTGGATATTGCCCCGTAGGTATCACCAACAGGACTGATAACGCGCAGCCAAGCGTGACGCTTGGCTTGCCATTCCTGCGCAGCGTCTATGTGTACGTCTTTTTCCTAGCCTCAATTGCGATTGTTGCCCGACGCCCGTCCCAGCGCGTATCGATTCCCGACGGGTAATTGTCCAGGTTACTATGGATTTGCCTTTCCATCTGGATCCAACAGGACGCAGGCGCAGATCTCGCAAAAACCGACGGCAACACCTACGAACAGCGACCAGTGTTTATCTCTCACCGCACCTACCTCTACGCCCACTGCAAATGTCAAGCTAGCACAAGAAGCACTCGCCTCCGAAAATACGTATATGGTCTACGGAAACCAAGGGGGGAAACAGGTGCATTTGGCAGGTGTTGGCGATCTCCCAAAGATGGTATGGAACTGGACGGCAACATCATCGGGGTGAGACTTTCATCTCTTCCAGCCATATACCTGTGTGTTTCGATGTGCACCGGCATTTGTTTATGTAGTCCATATTAATTGGGGTTTAAAGGACATAAAATTGAGCTTGTTATGAACGCATCAGGAGGGATCTTGTACTGTTTTTCGTCTCACAGAAATCGTCGTCGGTAGAGACCACACCATTGCAGACTGCGTGGAGCGCATTAGTCATGAGCCTGGGATAGCAATTACAAGGCAAAGAAATGAACGCGGGCGAAATGCGAACATGACTAGCTACAAAGGCAAAGTAAGCGTGCCTACCTGTTTAATGGTTAACCACAGGTTCGAAAAAAAAGTATGAATTGACAGTTAGGGAAGAGAGCTACGGGAGCTGATCCAGCACGACTTCCATCTCATTCACAGACCCACCGAGAGATCTTGAAGAAAATACATCGGAACCGGATGCAAGCGAGTCTATGAGGAGGGCCAGTCGTGATGGCCCAAGGTTCGGCTCCTGACCAGGAACAGACAATCAACCGACGCAATCACGATGTCCGTCGAGGCCACTTACCTTGCGTATTTCTTCGAGATCGTCCTTGAAACCCTCAGCGATAGATGCCATCCAGAACTTTCGAAACCTTTCTTTCAAGACCTGCTCGTCCTCTGGTTTTTTTGGGGAAATGAACGGAGGAATATCTACGACAGGCTGCGGGGAGGGCAAATCGCACTGCAGAGGGGGCTCTGGGTGTCCGAGTCGGGACGGTGGCAAGGGTCTGTCGACGCCTTCCACGCTTGAATCAGAGTCATTTTGTGATTCATCAGATGAGTCGTCCTCGCTGTCGCCCGTATCTGTATTTTCTGGCGCGGTTGGCACAGAAATTTCTCCGAGCGTGACAGTCCTGTTTGGAGTCGAGTTGTTCGATGAAGAGTCTGAAGAAGAGGAAGTGTCTTCAGAACTTGACGATGGGTCCGACACGATTCTCCTTTTCCGTTTTCTAGTTCTATTTCTTGTTGTTTTTGCTTGTCGCGGTCCCATCTGTTAACTATCTGCTGAAGATGGTGTCTACGAGCACTAGACTGCACCTACCTAGATCTGCACTAGACCTTCGGAAAATCGGAATTGAAAAGTGGTAGTCCAGAAATATTACGTAAAACATATCGGGTGGCTTCGGTGCACTTACTTCGCTTTGTGTGAGCATCGTTCACGACCACGACCATGAGCAAAAAGGTTGTCGGTGTACTCGGTGCGCGTAAGTCTTTGTCTCTTCTTCAAATTTCGTATCCTTACTATTGCTGGCAGATCGTCGTGTTGTCCGCGTACCTTTAGAAGGCATCTAACTACACACTTCAAACAGGCGGTGGCCAGCTTGGTCGTATGCTGGCGGCGTCAGCATCCCTGCTCAACATTGATATTGTTATCCTTGATACTGGTGAATTGGCACCAGCAAAACAAATCGTTGTCCCCCGCTCGCCCGATCTCACCCATATCGATGGCTCCTTTACCGATCCTGAAGTGATCAAGCAACTCGCGAGCAAGGTCGACATCATCACCGTGGAGATAGAACATGTCAATGTTTCTGTGTTAAAAGAGATCGAATCGACACCGGGGATGCGTGCTACTGTTCATCCTAGCCCCTCCACGATCGCCGTCATCCAGGATAAGCTTGAGCAGAAGGCGTACTTGCGCGCCAACTCTTGCCCCGTATCCGAGTTTGTCAAGGTTGACCCAACAGTTGAATCGTTAGAAGCTGCCGCCGCACAGTTTGGCCTCCCTTTGATGCTAAAGAGCCGAACGCTCGCATACGATGGGCGAGGCAACTTTGCCGTTCATACGCTTGATCAAGCAGATGAAGCACTGAAAGCGCTCGCGAACCGTCCATTATACGCTGAGAAATGGGTTCCCTTTGTCAAGGAAATTGCAGTTATGGTTGTACGTACAACCAGCGGTGATGTGCTTTCGTATCCAGCAGTGGAAACTGTTCACAAGGACAACATTTGTCATCTGGTCTTCGCTCCGCTCCGGAGTAGAGATCCTCTAGTAGCTTTGCGTGCGCAGCGCGTGGCGGAGTCTGCTGTTCGAACACTTCAGGGCGCTGGCGTCTTTGGTGTTGAGATGTTTCTCATGGAAAACCGTAGGTCCAAGTTACCCCGTTTAAGTACTGCGACTACCACCTACCACAATCAGACACGATATACATCAATGAAATTGCCCCTCGTCCCCACAATTCAGGACACTACAC
>JBBPJT010000549.1:0-20087 GCA_038088895.1 Xerocomus potaroensis
GATGAGTGTTTACACGAAATGGAAGCCGCCGACCAAACCATGTCGGCAGCCATTTTCCGTTTCACAAAGGCACCACAATCACCCCATTCCCCTCGCAACAACTCGCTTCGCTCGTTGTTGCTCGGCCTCCTAACCAGTTGTAAAAAACAAGTAACATTAGTCAATTGAAGGTGGACCATGGGATACGACGCGTAGTCACCATGTATAAAGGCTTGGATGCACAGTTCTTGTACAGCAAGTAGTGTAGTAAGCAAAGACACAACATGCAACAGGATGACATAATTTACCAAAATGCGCACCTAAGCGGATTTCTGTAAATGCCAATGGTGCAACAATTAGCAAGCTTACCATCCGAAGAAACACTGGCACAGATTATCTGATGAAGTAACCTGAAGAATGAGTTTATCCACTTGGCCTGGTACGGTAAGTGTGACATCCGGGTTGAGTCTCTACCTGTTGACCACGTTGGTATAGCTTGAAACATTGCAGCTTGTGGTTGATGCACTCGTAAGCTTATCTCACACCTGGTTGCAAACTTGCATACAAGCAATGGTCATTCGTTCCTGACTTTTTGCCTCCCTCTCCAACTATATTTGACAGAAATTAGTGAAAGACAACGTGAGTGCATTCATTACCACACTCCTATGGCCTTATTTAACTTTCCTCAGTGCCAACACTTAGTTCACAGTAGGGTTAGGAAAAAGTTAGCTCCATGGGGTACCTGCTTGTGAGGGAAGGAAAATCTTGAAATACATCACTTCAAGAGTCAAGATCTGAATACCCAAACTTGATGGGAAGGCGATCACAGATGTGGAAAGGACAATATCTCCGTGGCTGTAAGTTGGGATTACTCCGAACCTCGTGGTTGACATACAGTACACTCAGAACTGCATAAATTACGACTCAAGAAATGTCGCCAGTACAGAGCAACCATGGTGTGGAGACGTTTATCTCGCCTTCTGTAAAACCAATGAGTAACAATTGTAATACACTGTGAATTCACAAGAAATCCTACCAAGTATTTTCGAACAGTTCTCCGATAGGGTGGCCGGACAACACTAACTGGCTAACTAAGTCGAGTCGGAAACTAGATTTTGATGAGAGTTGCCGCCCAAAATGACGTAATCTCGGGCTTAGCTAATTTGCGACTTGGCGGAGCTTCACGAGGCTCAAACGACCACCATCATCCACCTTCAATATGCCCATTCGCTATAGAAGCGACCCCTCGCCAACTCGTTCGTCGTACCTGGACCCGACAGAGCCCACAGATACAGACGACTCCATTGTCCTGTCGGATCTTGTGCGCACTGGTGAAGCCTCCAGACTCCGGAGGAGAGGAGCAATAAGACTTGACCACAATACATTGAGCGCTCAACGCAACGAGAACGGTCGAGCGACACCCCCAACTGTCGTAGTTGCCAGGACACCGTCGTGGATTGAACCCCCCAGCGATGACGATGAATCTACCCAAGCTTGGGAACAGGGTTATAACCCAGCATCCCCTCGTCCACAGGGCCGGTCTGCCTTGCCTGGATCGGATACGTATGGATATACCCTTTACTGTGGTGGAGAGGAGTCCTTGTCATCGCTCGCACGACGCACCTCGGTCTATACACAGTCACCGCTGCCGTCTTATCCTCCGACGTCATTGGATACCATTCCACGACGACGTAACAGCTCTTCACACAGGACGAATGGGTGTGGCGCTGTGATTCACATGCGGGCTTCACGTCGGGATAGATCTAACGTGTGGGTCGGGAAAGATGAAGCAACGTCTGCTGTTGTACCGATGGATGCATCTTACTTCGACTGCCCTACTGTCGTGAGAATGGTCAGCAGTGCATGCGGATGTGTTCGGGAAGGTGTGGGTTGTGCAATATGGCAAGTGTGTCCGTTTATTTTCTATTCATTGCTCATGCTCGCACAGTGGTAACACGTTGGGAACGCGGTATAAACCTTGTCAAACTGCTGCAGATGGGTTGTTCTCATCTCACAATGTGTCACAAGTACCCATATGCCCGCAAGGGCCGAGGTACTGGCATGGCTATGCTCCCGGCGCTGGCCTGAAGACATCCCACCCCTACATTTACACGTTCTTCGCTTCCAGCGTTACTCACGCAACTTTATCACCATTCCCACCAGCACTTCCCCCATCCTCGCAGGAAGAAAGCTTTTATGCCGTTGAAAACGCGTTCGACATGAACTTCCTCGACCGACTCGCCTCCGCATCACCTCTTCCCATGACAGACGAAGACCGCAGCATCCTCGAACAAAGCACGCGTCTACAAATAGACCTGGAGTTTGACCCCGACGGGGCCCCCCTGCCCTCTGATCCTGGGTCGCCAGACAAGACAAACGCAGAGCTGATGCTCCTCCCCGGGCGGTAATTCTGGTTTAGACGAAACTTATACTTCGCTTTTTTTTTCGTTGGTTCATTTTGAGGCGATTATGGACGCAAGTTTTTCTCGTACACATCCCATTCACCTCGCATTAGGCAGCCCTCCGATCCTCCGCTAAGCCCTCACATATCTCATATGGATTTTTGTACCATCTTTTATGATTCTTGATTGCCGTAGTAGCTTTTATCAGCTGATCTGTATTCCTCAAAACAATTATATGTAATTGCGTATAAAAGCACTGGTTTGACTTGGTGTGATGTGCCAGAACCATCTGACTAAATCAACAAAGGTGGCGCTTGGATGGTTACCGAAGGATTCGTTCTCAGGGTAAATACTCGGAAAAGATTGCGTGTGATGAAAGTGGTTGCGAAGAACACTGCAGGAGCCGAGTGCTGCTCACCGATGCGATACAGCGGTGCGCATTTTGTAACGCGAATTCGTACTGCCCCGTTCGCGGTATCAGATTCAACAACTGTGGGCGACCGTTGGTTGGAGCGACGATGATAGATTGTCGGGGTTTGCAATGAAAATAACCGCCTTGGGTCACTCGAATCGGTTTTGACAGAGGTCATCCACGCCGCGTCGTTGCTCCTCGTCATACCTGCGCACATAGTTGTTGATCGCGTATCGCCTCTTCATAGAATGCGGTGTTCATGCATGAAGGGCGCGGTCGAGGGGCAAGATCATCGTCAGGTGCATACTCAACGCCGACATCCTGTTCCAATCTTGACAAGTACACGGGGGCGATAATCTGTAAAGGCCCGGGCCAAGCTGCCTTGGTGGTGCGAATGTAATCGAACGCACAGAGCAAAACCACTTCGTCGTTCGTACCTGGTGTTACAGTCTTAACGCAAAGGCACGATCGACAGCACGCCCATGCCGTGAATCTCGTCGTCGATAACCTTTCCCGTATCTAGAGTCTAGACCTATCGCGTCATTCTCCTCGCAGTCTGTGAGACCCGTTGCAGAGGCAAAAAAAAAAAAAGGGGGGGGGGGGCAGAATCACCAGCGTCACCGATTCGCTATCTGGGACGACCGACGATCGGCAGGCTTCATGCTTGATCGCCCGTGTGCGCAATACCTAGTTTCCGCCACCACCACCCAACCCTGGTCGGTTTCAGTTATTTCAGGGGAACAGGACTCAGGGACAAGCCTCCAAGCCACCAAGTCGAGTTGGCGATGCAAAACAGCAGTCGTCAAGAAACCAACAACTCGGACGCGATGGCGTATCGGACTAACCTGGACGATGCTGCACACCGCTGAGGAGCCCGCCCTAGGCAGCCAATGCAACACTTGCGGCGAACCGCAGCAAGGTACTAGCTGGGAGCCGAGTAACAACGTAAGTCAGTAAATATCATAGTCGTCGTCCGGCCCGATGAGTGGGTACCGAACAATGGGATCGAGCATTGTTTTGATGTGGGCGCGCTTTGACCCAGACCGTGACAACCGTCTACACTGGCCATCTCAGGTGAGCAATTCTGGATTCCTCCAAAGAACCGTGTTATTAGGACTCCAAGGGTACTACAAGTGTCATGTCATCTTCAATCCGCCCTAGATCAACGAAACTCTACAAAATCGTACACCCCCCCCCCCTCCCTAAAATCAAGCACACATTATGCTACACTCTATCTGTCACGACGGAGGCATCGAGGGCGACTTGCGCGCTAGCCCAGAAAACGGTCTCTCGCTGCTCAACGGCGCCAATCCCAATTTGGGATTACCTCGTGGTTCAGCCCCACCAACTCGCGAGGTCGACGGAAATGTCGTCGCCGCCGTCTGAAAGGAAGAGAGATCAGGTTTGCTGTCGAATACGCCTGACGCAGCACAGGTTAGCACAGGCGTCCAACATCGACCCGGAGGGCTTGCCTAGTTTGCGCAACCACCGTTGGCGCACTTGATGGTAGCCTCGCGATGGCAACGCCTTTTGCACCAGGTCCCACTTCTGTCCATACTTGGCGACCGCCTAGATGCGTTCTTTTGTCAATATCTCGCGTGCAAATCAAAAGGACGGCGCACCTGCGCTAAAAGGTCATCCTCTTCCTTGCTCCATTTGACATATGGACTCCGCGGACGTTTCACAGGCGCTGTAGGCACGGGGGCGTCTTGCTCCGCTACACGAGCAAGCTCCTTATTCTTGGCTATCGCGCTGGACATGCTAGGTCCTGAGACAGAACTCTCTCGAATTTCTCCTTCGGATGGGGTCTCAGAGTACTGTGGCAACGGCGGCGTCTCACGAATTGCATTCCCTGACACCGGCAGTGCCACCAGAGGCGCAGGACTTGATTGAGTGATCGCCTCATATATATCATCTTCGCTCGGTGAACCCCGGACACAGGCGCCCTGCCTTGGAGTCACGCCCCCTGGATTATCTGTACACGACGACGGTGTATGAGGCTGTTTGGGACTGGGTGTATTATTGGCCGTTGCGACATGATCCCCCCCAGACACCGGCGTCGAATCGAGTGCCTGGGACAAGGATGGATCCGACGGGACGGTAGCATTCGTCCTTCCACCTGGATCTACTTGTGCTTCTGGCACAGATATACTGGCCGTATCTGGCTCATGACCTGTCATGTTGCTCCCTATGTCAGACCAGGGTGTCCGGGAACGGGCCGGTGTTGTATCCGTTCTGGGCTCTTTCCTCCTCGACTTTGCCCTTCCTCGTGATTCGATTGTTGACTCGGATGGCTCTTGTGACAATGTCTCAGCTTTTTCTTTGCCCTTGGTTCTAGACTGGGTCTCTGTTGTTTGTGATGATGCGACGGGTTGTTCCTGAGTGCCAAACACTGCAGCTTGGTCCGCCAACACATCCAAGCCAGATCTGATTCTCCCTGGTCCCAAATTCGTCATATCACTTGCATTTGAAGTGGATGCGGTCATCAAGGCCCGATCCATGGGTTCATGCGACGTGGATGGTTTGTCCGTTCGTGATGACACCTTTCGCCGCTTGGGGACAGGGCTGCCCAACGCGCCCCTAGGTTGCGGGCGGTGACCCACCGTATTGCCAGGTGAGTCACCGAGTACGTCCACCTCCTCGTCTGCATCGACATCGTCTTCGCACATCATCGAACGGGCGGCATTCAATAGTGAGTCGAGAGGTGTCGGTGGATTGTTCGTTCTTGCATCTTGTTTTGCCTTTTGTGCAGACGGAGCAGCGGAAGGGGCAGTCGTTGACGAGCTCGGAGTTTGCAAGAGATGGTGTGCATATGCAGGGATAAATAGCGGGACTGGTTGCATCCCGAGCCCGGGTCGCATCTGGCCATTCATGTAAACGTAACCGCTCTCTGACGGATAACTTCCATGGGCCTTGTTGCGTTTGGGTGTCTTGGGTGTGCTTGCAACTGCCGTCATAGCTGATTCTTCTCGCCTCCGTTCTCGCTCGCGCTCTTCCAAGAGCTGCATCATTCCGGACATTATCCCAGCACGATGCCTACCAATCTTACGGGCTGCTAAAAGAAGATGTTCTACTCTAGCATCGGCGCTCAGGCCCCGCGAAGTAGCCTTCTGAGGACGCCGTTTATGTACATTCGTGATCGGATGGACGCTGTTGGGCACATCCGATTTGCGGTATTTGACTCTAGGAGTTACTTGTGAGTGAGAGGTACGTGGCGTGTCAAAGGGGTCCACCGGAGGTTCGTCTTCACTGACGCCGCGATCTTCGTCTTCCGTGATTGTTGTATCTTTTTTTCGTCTCCGGGCGTATTGACTTTTGGCATTTGGAGTTGGAGGGGGGATTGAAGAATGTGAGATTAGTGGTTGCATCAGCAGTGATGGTCTTAGTCGTGTTAGTTCGGATTCTAGCAATTGTAGTCGAGATTGTGTTTCATTAAGCTACCAATCGAGTATGAGGTTAATGATATGGGATATGTGAGAGCACTGACTCGTTGGCGAAGGCCTTTGTTGTCTGTTTCGGCAGCCTGAAGGCGTTCAATGTCCTGAAGAAGTAATGAGACGACCGATGATGACATCCGAGACGAAGATTGGCCACACCAATGGGGCCGTGGGCAATGAATGAAACGCAGAAGAACTGACCTCGTCTTTATCCGAGTTAAGTCTGTTCTTGGCTTGTTGTGCAAGTAGCGCCTCTGCCATCCTCGCCCAGCCATCTTTTTCCGAGTTCCACCGGAGACGCTGCTCCTCAGCTTGATACAATAAAAGATCCCGCTGCTGTACTAGTGCGGATATCGTGTCAGCCTGTCTGAGAAGCTGGTCCGAGTCGGGCCTGACGGCAGCGGTGAGCTTGAGGACCTACGGGAACGTTCCAGGTCATGTATAAGGTGACGACAGATAACACGAGCTGGCGCACCATTTCGGCGAGTTCCTTTTCGCGGGGGGTGAGCTGGACATCGAACTTATCGACATGACGCATCTCTGTGACCTTTTGGCGTATCTGGACGATATCGGAGTCGAAAAGAGGATCGGGGGTGGATGTGCTGGTGCGAGTGGGCAGGTCGGTGTCATCGAGGGCTGAATGTGGAGCTGGGGAGGGGGACATGATGTGAAGGATGTCGTCGAGGGTGAGTTGAGGAGAATCGTGGCTCATGTTCAGTTCATGCGATGCCCGTGCACCTAGTCACAGAGGGGAAGGAGAATGTCAAAAAGCCAAACAACAGCGCAGTCAAATGTGCAAATAACGCCAACTCGGACGCGCAGACTTAATCACGTGATAGGATTTTTCTCGGATTGGTCACATGATTCAACCCCTGTCCCTCATCCCGGTAAGCTAGTGTAAATGGTGCTAGGTTGATACCGAACCAAGGTCGTCGAAGCAACTTGTTTGCAAGCAAACTCACTTGCCGAACGTCCAACAATGAATCCCGTCGATGTAATGGTCAACTCTGCGATACGCGATGGTGCAAGGTATAATGACGACCATAAATCAGTATCAGTATCCTTAGCAAAAGGAAGCAGTAAGATCACAGTGTTACCCCTCTTACCCCCCGTTTTTCCAACCCCTGAAACACCTCAACGACAACGACCCCCCTCAGCTCTGATACACAGCATACTCCGTCCCATACAACCCCGCACACGCCGCCGCCCCACCACTCAACGCCAACGCCACCACATTCCTCGGCGGCCGCACCGACTTGCGCACATGCAACGTCAGATAGATGAGCGACCACGCTTCGTCCCGGTCATTGTCAGCGCACGGCCGCACCAAAAAAAAAAAAAACGAAAGACGCACCCGTGGCGATGCCCGCCCCGTTCCGCGCGTCTCCAGCACTAAACGCCCATGTTGAGACGCCGAACGCGAGAGAGAACCCGACGCGGTGGAGGTAGGGCGGACAGTACGATTCGGGTCGAAGGGCGGCGGGTGGGATGAACGATGAGAGTGCGACTGTGTATGCAACGTCGTCGTGGTCGGAGGAAGGCTCAGCAGTTCAGCAGCGATGAGACACACGAGAGACTCACAGAGTGAGGTGAGCGAGAGCACCGGCGCTCTTCAGAGTTAGAGACGGTCAGAGGGTCTCGTCTGTATTGAACGGCAAAGGGCAGGGACTGAACTTGGATCGAGCGTACGGTTGCAAGTAGGCAAAGGTGCCTGTTGCATCGGCCGATGAAGCGCTGCTGCCTTTTGCTGTTGAAGGAGAGGATGCGTCTTGGTGCTGGCTCATACTGTTCGTCAAAGCGCGAAACGAGTTGCGTACTCGACACGTGCAGCTACACTAAAGTCAAGGCTACAAATCGTCCATACTGACTAGGGAAAACGACAACAACAGGAAACCAAATGCCAAATTTGTCGCGGCAGGGGGGATATATCTAACAAAGGAGGGTAGCATGTAGCCATGTGTAATGATGTACTGGTACCGTGTGTCTTCGACAATTATGCTGGCCACAAAAGGAGGGCAAGGTCATACTTTACTATCGCTTGCGTATACTGGACGCAAGACCACCAGAGAGAAAGTGAAGAAGTGCAGCGTTTACTTCTTTTGCGTGAGTAACCGTAATGTCGTGGCCACCATCCGTGATCGTGACTAGTTTGGCGCGGGGGACAAGGTCTTGAATCTTGTAGGCATATTTATACGGGACGGTCCTGTCTGCCGTACCCTGCATAACGTGAGCACGGCTGTAGCACGGCGGGAAGGGCACTTACGTGGATGAGGAGGATGTCGTTGGAGGAGTCGGAGAGAGCGCTAAAGGTGTGGGCGAGACCGCGAACTGGGCCATCCCGAAGTGAGGATGCAACAGCGGCGTTGTAATATGGAAGATGTGCAGATTGCAATCGCACAATCTGATGCGGTTGAATGAAATGTCATGGCAGATACAAAGTGCTCACTTCCTGGATGGGATCGACTGCCTCAATTCTAGACGTATTGACGAGAAGACGCATATAGTGCTGTTGATCGTGAGCAGTTGTCGGACGACATGATGGAGACGGTTTATACCCGAAACGGAGAAAGGGACGATACGCTTTGTACGAGAGGTGACGACATGAATTTTGCGGTGCGTGATATATCGGCTGACTGGTGGGATTATGAGCGCTGTGACAGGGGAAGAAGGACAACGAGATGCGTGCCTCGATCAAACCGGTGCATGCAACGAGTGCAATCTTTCCACTGACCAGGTGAGGAAACTGGACTGCGAACGCGGCAGCGATGCCGCCGCCCTGTATGATGATGATCGCACCCGATTCCAAACGACGAATTGACCCGCATACCATGGAAAGACCGACGATATAGGCATCGTCCCATCGGATATGTTGCATGAGGAGGGCGAGCTGAGTGGTGTGGAGAGAGACATCATAAGTGACCCCGGGAGCATCCGAGTAGCCCCGACCGTAGAGATCTGAGTAACCGGTCAGGGGAAGGTATTAAGGCGGGAGAGCGGCGTCACCATAGAGGAGGACGCGATAGCCGCGAGATGCCAGAACAGGCGCAACGTCCTTCCAGACAATGGCCGGGATTGAGAGGCCGTGAATGAGAACTACCTGCGGGAGGATGTGTGAGAAGACTGCATGGGGGAGTGTGGGACTGCTCGAACCCGTGGGCCATCTTTGGGGCCAACGAGCCAGTATCGGGTCTGTGAGGCGAGTGAGCTGGATGCGACGAGGCGATGATCAAAGACTGACGCGACCATGGGGGAGAGTGACATAGGAACCGTCATGGTAATAGTCTTCGGGATAGACTGACCAGGAGGGGCAGGAAGAGGGAAGACTGGCGAGGGAAGCGTGAATGACGGGTGGATGTGGTGGATAGGGGAAACCGGCGAGGACGTAGATGGTGAGGAAGAGCGGAGGGAGGGCGAGGAGGACAAGGATGAGCTGCCTAGCGAGGGGAGAAGAGGAGAGCATGGATGGTGCAGGTTCGGGTTGTACGTACAAACGCGTGTCGGGAATGAATCTAGTACTTGATTGTCACCGGCGAATCACTACACTTCCGGTCCAATCAAACGGCTCAGACGCCCGTCCCTGCAGAGCGCCACCATCTCACCACTCCATCCTCACCGCCACTCACAAATGTCCCTGCCGTACCCATCGGCGCAGGCTTTGGCCGCCACGCTACACTCCACACTTCCCCCGATTCTTGCATGGTCGACACCGACGTCCGCGCAGCAATATCCCACACCTTGAGGCTTTTATCCGCAGAGCTGGGCACACACCAGTCAATGCCATATCTTGTATCAGAGGGTACCCACCCGGACACCGCGAGACGACCCTCGGGAGAGATGTCCGCAGTCAGAACCCACGACGTGTGTCCAATGAGCGTCGCAACGGCACCCGATCCTGGTTTTCCGGAAGCTGTCGAGCGGACATCGTGCAAGATAAGTCGCTTATCGTCCGACGCCGTGAGGAGTAACTACGGGATGTCTTGATCCATCCCTGAAACAGATCGTGATGATACTTACTTGTCCATCGTACGACCATGCAAGTGAGCGAACCGCCATCGCGTGCGATGTATATGTGGCAACCAGTGAGCTGGACTCGATGTCAAAGATGAACACATGTCCGGTCTCGGATGAGAGTGCAATCTGTTTGCCATCTGGACTCTGGGTTCGTTCGACGACGCAATCAGCGATCACAGCAGGGTGTCTACAGGGAAATATCCATGTCATCACGCATATATGGTGTAGCACGCACATGCTTGCACGCCATGCCATGTCTGTTTCGCCCGCTCGATAACACGGCCTGGCGCACGCCAAACGACTCGGGGGACGCAGAATATATGTTCACATTTCCGGTACCACTCGTACCGGCATACGTTGTACCTGTTGGGTTTAGCGAGACAGCCCAAGCTTGTGTGGCCTATTCAATGACGTACGCGTTGTCCTGGTGAACAATCACTCACAAGGTTCTGCACCCTCGACGGAGCGGTCGAAACTCTCGTGTTTGCCGATAATGACGTCGGATGTGAGATCCCACAGACAAGTTGTGCCGTCCAGGCCGTTGTAGAGCACCGAGTGGCCGTCAGGGGAAGTAGAGAGCGACACGATAGCGAGGTCGTGAGCTGGGCGTGCAAGCGAAACTTGGCCAGAGGTAGAGTCCCATTGCTTGATGGTGCCATCCGCAGATGCAGAGATAACCGTGTCGGTCGCTGTCCAAGCAATGTCCCAAATTTCGTCGGTGTGGGCTGTGTGGAATTCGATGGACTGTCGTAGGTCACGTTGAGTGAGGACAAGGAACACATACGTTCTTTGCAATCGAGTGCGTTGACAAAAGCAAGACTCTGGTAATAATAAATTGCGAGCTTGTTGGGGCATCTAACACGGAGACACGAACCATGACAGTGCTTTGTAGAAAGTCCAACTGTATTCGATCATAGCTCACTAGTCGCAAGATCCCGAGCGGAGATTAAAATAATGGATAACCTTGGAGTGGACAAACTCTAAATGTTCTTCAACATCAACGAGAGCGGACGAAGACATCGCACACAAGCTTCAGAAGAAAAAAACAAGCAAGATGTCTGACGCTGGAGATGAGATAGAAGTCGATGCCCCCGCTGCCGAGGTCGAAGTATCTACCGAGGCACCAAAGGGCAAAATGTCTGTCGAGGACGCACTTCAGGTGGGTGTTCCTTGATCATGCATCTTGCCCTATCCCTCATCTTTTTCAGCAAGTTCTGAAGAATGCCCTCGTGCATGATGGGCTCGCTCGTGGTTTGCGCGAGTGTACCAAGGCGTTGGACAAGCGCCAGGCTCATCTTTGCGTGCTCGTCGAAACCTGTGGCGAAGCCGAGTACATCAAGCTCATTGAAGCACTGTGTGCCGAGCATAAAATCAACTTGATCAAGGTTGGGGACGGAAAGATACTCGGCCAGTGGGCGGGCCTGTGCAAGATCGACAAGGAGGGTAACCCACGCAAGGTCGTCCGATGCTCATGTGTCGTCGTCAAAGACTATGGTGTTGAGAGCGAGGGCCTGCATGTCCTCCTGGACTACTTCAAGAACCGTTGACGGGTGAGTTTGGTTGAGTATTCGTATAGCGCGATGACAATGCAGACTCCCTCAACGGAGACATTGTCCGATGAGGATACCAGTCTATCCGGAATCACAATTTTTGTCTGATCTCACTGGTGTCGCTTATCAGAGGACGTGGGCTAATAGTCTTTTTCTGTAGATGGTTGGCACAATTGTACGAGTCCATGTACCACATCCCGACACCTGCGTGTACTCAGTGAATCAGTGAATATGTTATTCGCTTGTTTCCATTGTAATTACAGTGTGAGACGTGCCAAGGCGCCTTATCGACCCCAAAGAGTCGTCATCCGATGACAGAGCACCCCAAGAACTCGTTCGGTAGTACTAGTCCCCTTGTTGCCGTGGTGCGCTATTAACGTGGGAGCCCTTGATCCGACAAACGCACCCCATCACTCCGTACCCCTTCCATGCGGCACCACGTCCGGGTCGGTGACAGGCCCACTCCACAGACAACTTCGGATGAAGAGTCGGGAAAGTCTCTTTCTCGGGTCCCTTCTTATATCCGACTCACACGCGGTCGCGCCGTCGCCTCCTTTGAGAACCTCGTCGCTCTTGCGAACCATCAAGAGCGTCTCAGAGAGGCCCGCAAGATAGTCTGGCGTGACCGGGGCGAACCAGCCATCGAGCTTTCAAGCATCTGGGAATGCATCGAGCATGCAGGGCGAGGTGGTCTTCGTGCGTGCATCATCCTCGACAGATTTGTTCATTATGACCCATTCTCCTCAGGAGCTGGCGCTATCGCTTTCATCATCCGCGCTAGCCTGAATCTCGTTCTGGCCACGCTCAGGTTTGGAACGGTACCAAAGTGAGTTGCCATGAAATCCCCTAACTCGTGTTCGAATCGTCCGGTTTGTCCAGGAAGATGCGATTTGTGTTGGTCCGCCACGCAATCTTTGGGAAGGACTCGTTCAGGTTCGCTTCGATGTTGGGTTTGTCGTCTTCATGTGTCTTGCCTATCAATAATCTTATGAGTGTGTATCTTGCCGTCAGGATCCTTTGTCGCACTGTATAAGTCGATCCTTAATGCACTTCCCATCGTCCTCCCCGTCACATCATCGAGCCCTCCGTCCCCATTTGAAGACGATGGTGAAGAGACATCAGCCTTCGCGACCCCTTTGGAAATACCACTTGCCGAACGACAACCACGGCTATCTCTTTCGGCACAAGTGCACCAGGAGTGGGTTCGTAAAAAGACGCGTCGATGGCATGCTGTAGTTGCTGGCGCCATTGCGGGTGGCATTGCAATCATGTTTGAAAAACCATCACGGCGGTTGATCATTGCGCAGCAATTGTTTGTTCGGTTTGTGTCAAATCGACTTTGCACGACGACCAGTCCTTTGAACGTCTTTCAGTGGGCTTCAAGGGTCGTATAATGCTTTTACCTCCCACCGTGGAATCCATGTCCCTCATGGAGACGTACTCTTGTTTACTTTGTGGTACGTCTTTTCGTTCTTTCCGCATGGATGCAGGTTTTTCATTTGTCTCCAGTTGTGTTCAGATCGTGTATGCGCTCTTTTCCCGGCCAGAGACTCTACCAAGATCATATACCACCTGGTGGGTGCATTCCGTATGCACACAATGACTCTCCAACCTCTTCATAGGCTCTCCAAGGCATCTGGCGCACCTATGACCGCGATACAAATGGTGCGGGACATAAACCGTACTGGGTCATTGAATATCGGCGACTTGGACAAATTACTCGCACGAGAGGTGTGTTGCATCAACTCTATTAGCGTGATGCACCTCACTCTCATTTGCTAGGACCTCGTACCTGCCAATCGGACGGCTATTTTGGCAAGAAAAGCGCTTGCTACTGCTATACCGCCTGTATCTGGCCCGCCATACCCTCCATGTGCAGCCATCCACCCCTGGGTTGAATCTTGCATGGCAGTACCCCTTCCGCGTTTATGGACTGTGTTCCGATGGGGGTTCCCCATTTACGGGACGTTACACCTCGTACCGTTGCTGCTATTCAAACGTAATGCATTCCTTTCAAGTCCGTTGAGGATGGTATGGAGAGCAACCTGGGGCACAATTCGAAGTTCCGCATTCTTGGCGACGTTTATCGCTACTTACCAATGTAAGCATATCTCGTTATCAATCGGTGTCGTAGCTGGCTAACGTTGGTTTAGCTTGGGTTTGTTTCAAGAACTATTTGCATGCCGTGTTGTCATCACAGACGAAAGTCAAGATACCGCAGTTCGTACTAGCATTCCTTGCGTCCAAGTACTCCTATGGGGTTGGGGGGCTTGGCGCATTGTCGATATTTTTAGAAGAAAAGAGAAGGCGGGGAGAATTGGCGATGTATGTTTTACCTAAGGGACTGGAGAGCGCGTGGTTGACTGCGCGGGGAAAAGGATGGGTGTTCAAGACGGGCGAATTTGGGGAAATGATTGTGAGTTTTGATCGGCGATCTCTGCGTGTGTGTGAGAGTATTGATGAAACGTAGCTAACGGCAATTGGGATGGGCATGGTTATGGTAAGTCCATCTGATACGTGGTGCAGTGGTGCGGCAGAAGCTGATGTGAATGTATTCTATTTTCAGAACACATACCAGGTATGAAGATCATCAAAACCATGGTTCGTCAGATACTGACGACTCGTCTAGAATGAACCACAGCATCTTTCGGGTCTAGTTAGGCGTATTCTGTATCAATTTATAGGGCCTAACTGATACTTGCAATGCGGCCGCAAACTTTGAACCTGGATATAGAACAAGTCGGATTTTGATCGATTAATCATGATACATGACAAGTACGCCGCACCATGCGGACACTCCGCATGGTCTGAACACGACGTCCAGCCGCGTTGGGGCGTTGTTGTCTGATGTGTTGTCAAAGTCACCTCGGCAGCTCAAGTATACCCTGTAGAGCTCGACGTTCGATGCGAATCGACATCGCGGACTATGCACTGCATGATCCTATTCATAGCATTTTGCAGCATCAGGTACACTTTGGGGGCCCAAGATAAAGGGCAGTCTGGCTTCTCCTTATCTATTCCCACTCTCCATGATGTTTGGACTGTTCAAGAAGACGCCCTCGCAGGTGACGACGACAGAGAACGAGGTGGTACCCGATCAAGTAGAGGTAATATCTCACCACTTTCCACGCCGCAAGGCTGATAGACTCGGGTAGATCGATCGCGAGATCGAACAGCTCAAGGAGGATTCTGCGAAAGACGTACAAAGACAACTAGAGCAACAGCGGTTGGCTGAGAAGGAGGACAGGGTCAAAGAGGTAAGGGCTACAGGCCTTGCTTCCGCTGTAAAGATAGATGCTTACCGTTTTGTTCGTGCGGGGGGGTTAGGAGGTGAAAAAGGTGGCAGAGGAGGTGGAGGACAGGTTTGTGCGGAAAGCCAAGGAACATGAGGTGAACCGAACCATGCATCCGTAAGGCTGTATACTCATAGTCACATAGGCGAGGTTGATGTCAATTAAATGACTACTAGGATGAGATGTAGACTGGCAGGTGTGAGCCGGCTATTCAAGCGGGGTTCTTCCGGGGGTTGTGTGATGACCGGAACCGGTAACCAATATTTGTTTATGTAGGTTTGCATGATTGATTGTCAACCCCGCAAGAGGGCAATGCTCAAGTGTTCACGTTTGATGGATGAATCGATGGTGGCTGGGTTAGTTCTGTTGTAGGTCCAGGAAATCAAACAAAATACTGTTCCCTGGCATGTCAAATTCAACAATGGGCAAGAGTGTCTCTGTCCCAGGATAGCGGTGTGATGGCGGTGCAAATGTCTGTGCGGAGAAGGTGATTTGGCGTCAATTACTGTACTCCACCATCTTTAGAGCCTGTGACTTTGACAACATCTTTGCCTTCAATATCATGTCAAGAAGTGCACCGCCGTTTGTATAAAACAAAGCTATGGCTATGCACTTGATGTCCGTTCTTTTTAGGGACTGGTCCCGACTCGGCCATCGCCGTTCGAGCTTGAGGCGAGGAAGGTTGTGTATGGTGCGTTCGGCGATAGTCTTCGTAAGTTATGACGACCCTCGATCGGTCTTGAATCTATCTCTAACTAGTACATAACCGTCGGCGTTCTTAAAGAGCACTGCACTGGTATGTATCGGTACTTTCAGTGCAAAGGCACGTTTTATGTGTAGAATGGATCCGAATGACCCCGCCTCTAAACGTTTGTCCATTCCTTTTATTCCCCGGTGACCTCCCGTATCTGGATTCCACTCTTTTTCCAATCTCTACGCCCAAAAACCTGCTTTCCCAACCTTTATTTACATGACTCGTTCCAGGCCTAATGACTCGGATCCCACCGCTCCCCCTGCATATGTTGTAGGAGCCCAGTGCGTGCCACGGCCGCTCGTTACCACAGAGCAGGTGAAAGGTCACCTCCGACTCCTCAGAATGTTCCACGATCTCCGAACCACTGTCGAAAATTGCAAGAATCCCCTGATACCCGCGCACGCTATGCAGATGGACAAGGGCACTCGGTGGCGCTGGTTCGTACACCTTGCTGTTGAACGGTACGCCCCTTTCCCGTTCTTTCCCCACGCTTCCGCTGTCTGATCTGCTGTCGGTGTACCGCCTTGTGGATCACATGTTCAGATTTGAACGGTGGGCTCGATCCCTGCAGTTCGTCACTCTTGGAAGGTTTCTCGCGGCACATGTTCCGCCGTTGGACGTCTGGATGGTGTGGCATGCCTATTTACTCAACCCTCGGTAACTATCCATCGGGTATGCCACTGTTTTTGTCCGTAGGCTGAGTCAATCGCTTTAACAGCTGCTATGCGGAGGATTGTGAACGTCTTGCATCGTTGCAACAGCTGCGACTACTCAACGTGTTTGTCGTCGGATCGGTGGGTTCGCGCTTTTTGAGGAAGCTTGAACTAATACCACAGCCATGTAGATCAATATAGGAAGGATTGTACAGCAACGGCGACCGAGCCAAACGAGAACGGAAACTTGGCGTAGTGCCACTGGCATGCCGTTTGATCCGTTTGAGGCCTTGACCGTGACAGAAAGCAGGTTTAAGGAGTTGTCTTGTCCGCGATGTCGGACAAGCGTATACGCTTGTGAGTGCACATTGTCCGTCGGATATCGCATAAGGCGCTTTGAATAACGGTGCGGCGGTGCGCTTGGCAGCATTCGCGAATGATGACGGCACTGGATTCGCCGAGTCCAGATTCTTGGTCATGTGTCCACTTCCCGGCTGCAGGCTCAAAATCACACACGATAACCTTGCGGTTGCAAAGTTCGTGCGCGATTTGTCAGACGGAGATGAAACGCAGGAGCCTTCCGTTGCGTAAGTTCCGCTCGCGAGTTTTGACACGGGCGCTTTTACTAACAGGTTCTGTGTCAGGGGCAGTCTCTTTTCTCCATCGGGGAAGCGGGATACACAACATGCCAAGGCTATCTGGGAGCAGTTGATGCAATCCACTTGCTTTGCTGAATTGCGCGCTTCGGCGTTCGACGAACGGCTCGCTAGGCTGGATCGCCTCAAGGTAATCAAGGAGAAAATCGGTTACTCACTAGAGCGACTCAAAGAAGCAATATCGGCCTCCTTAAAGAATTGTCCCGCAACCTCGTGAGTACATTGAATGATTCTAGCATCGAGGCAAACGGTGATCGGTTCCTAGTGTGTCAAGGGTGTTGAGCGCGTATTCCAATGGCAGTCCCTTCTCTGTCGACCTTGTTGATGCCGTGAGTGCTCTTCACCTAGGACCGCCAGTGGCTTGACCACAGTGTGACAGGTTATCCGTCAGTGCGAATTTACGGCGCGGATGGAAGAACTAGGTTGGCTGAAAACGGGTGCTTTTCGTGACGTGGGCAAATATGGGATTTTGGAGCATTCTGTGATGCGTTATCATGCGTATGCGTTCATACACCACAATGCACATAGCCTGATCTCCTCACTTCGATAGATTTCTAGATCTGATGACAGTACATCCGAGCTCTATGCTTGTACCTACGCTGGATATTGATCTGGCGTGGCATACGCACCAGCTTATGGCCAGCCGGTACAACATTGATTGTGAGACGTACGTTGGTCGTTGTGTAGATCAGTGAGCAACATTGTGGGGGTGCTTTCTTGCGTCTGATGACTGTCTTTAGCGAACTGAGTGTTACGGAAAGTCGCCTTTCTTCTGCCTTCGACAATACATGTCGTGCTTGGCAGGTGGGCGTGACTTCATTTACCTCCAGGGTGGACTTGACAACTAACCACTCTATCTAGGAAAGATTCCAAGTCTCGTACATGCAATGCGGATGTCCTGTCCAAGAGAGGACCTCCCCACACAAGTTCGTGCGACTTATCCGGTATTGCATTCGTGGTCGACCGCAACTCCAAGTGGACCTCCATCCAGAGCATCTCCCCGCGACGCACCCAAGCGCGCACAACGCCTTACTCACATTCCAAAACGTTGGCACGGGCACCTTTGGGAAAATGCACCACGTCCATAGCAAGCGTAAAGAGGATCGATCGCGGTCACGATCGCCCACGCCGCGTCGTGAGCGGACGCGCAAGAAGTCTGCGCACGGGGGGCGGTTTGATTTGGATGGGACGTTGCCGTTGCGTTCACCTGCGATGCAGGTACATTCGTAAGCGCGTGCTTTACCTACTGCCTCCGTGTTCTTTTTTCCTGTGTGGATTCTATGCGATCGAATGTGGTGCGGCGAATATGCGTGCTATGACTTTGTTTTTTCGTGGATGGGCTTTGATTCCTGAAGTGCATTGTATTGAATATGTGTAACATCATCGTCATCGCACCCTTACACTCATTATGTGAACCCCCGTCTGTTCCTACCGGCATGCATCTTCGGAGATGACCGTAATAAATTGAGACTTGAAAAGGCCATGGCCATATAATCTTCGAATGCAGTGCTGCACCCCCAGTTCTGAGTTGCTATGCGGGGAATCACCCCAAATATTCCACGAACCTCAACAATCTCTGACAGAATATAACTACGCGATTGCATGTCGTCTGATGCCAGACCAGAAAACAGCCGGCCGTCAAACATTTCAATAACATCCTCTATAGCACACACGTTCAGCTCTTTGCTGCTAGACTACGTTCGTGGTTTAATTTCGTTCGTTCGTTCCGTTTAGTCTGCAGTATTCGTCTCAGTTTCTGGGGTTTGTGGAGGATTACACCAATTTGTCCAGTGGTTCCCCCATCCTCTGCAGCTCCCAGGGATGTCTGATACGAACACAGTCTCCCACTGCCCGTTAGTTGCATTCAAAAGTCTCTTCCACGTATCGTCCCCCTTGTGGCTGACCGGTTTGGGCACTTTGCTAGAGAACCCAGCCACCACAAAGTCGTACGTCTGGTGGGAATGAGGCGGAAGTGGCAGGGGCAACGGGGGAGAGTCCGCATGACGCAACGTCGATGGATGCTGGCGAAGAGAGAGCTCTTCTTGGAGTGCGTCGTAGTATGTTTCCTGTTATTCTTAACTTAAATTAAGATGACATCCATCCTGCTTGGCGTGATGCCGTCACCCGAGGTTAACATAGGGTAGAATGAAGTCTACACCTTTCTGTGAGAATCCGCACCATCATCCACGCGAAACAATCAGTACGAAGAAAGTTCTGTTGGAGATCCCTTGAGAAATGGATGAAATACAGTCCGCGATTACTCTGTCCCCGTCGAGATGTGATTGAAGTATTCGTCCGAGAATAGACTGGAAATTTTCGACCCTGCACCAGCGCCGCCTCTTGTGTTACTTACCGAGCGGACCATATGGTCCAGCGGCGCCGTCACAGGCCGCAGTAAGCAGGAGCATCGCTACCAGGGGTTGGTAGAGAGGCCAGCGGTGTGCCTTCTGATACCTGTGTGGGCTTCGTGTACGTGCTAGTCATCAAACAAATACGCAGCTCCAGACAGAATAGGTTCGGAGGGAGGCAGGGTGACCGTTGCCTTAACGTTCGCAGAAACATGGAACAACTCTCATGTGTGATGGTTCAGAATTGCACCTTACTGAAAGAAACTTAAGAACGGAAGCCATTGAGCAAGACATCGTGTGTCAGAGTGAGGTGGGATCTACGATAATGATTCTCAGGCCGCGAAGATGGTTGTATTTTCTTAGATGGTTTTTCCCCCACGCAGGGAGCGTGTAGCCCACCTCGCTCTGGGGTTAACACGGAACTTACTGTATGTAACAAGGCCAATGGCCTGCTGTAGTAATAAAGATGGTTCCCTTTGTGGGAAAACAGGTACCAATCGGGGAGCGCGCGACTAAAGATAAACTCAGTCGTGCGCGTGATGCAACGGACTAGATATATTCACCTAAAGATAAACTACATACGAGTAAGCAT
>JBBPJT010000550.1:0-20071 GCA_038088895.1 Xerocomus potaroensis
GTAACGCTAAGCTAGTTCTACGCAATATCAGTGTAGTTCCTAGATCTTCCTGTGCAACTTCTAAGGTCACTGGGTTACTCCATTGACTAGAAGGTCTATCACTATCGATACTACCATTAGCGTAACAGGTGGTAGTACAGATATTTTGTTGTGCTCCGGTCTGTCCTCCATTAAGTCGTTGACGGAATGGGTTGGTGGTGGAAGGGGGGCTTGTCGTTGTAGTTTCTTCTCTCCTTGGTCGTTGAGGGGTCGTTCTTCCGTTATGATTGCTAGATCTACAACCGACACGATGACATATGAAACACCTATTTTCTCGTAGATGTTTGGCACGATTTGCTGGCGATAAGAAAACAGCGTCAATCTCCATAGCGTTGGGATCTCTGGTTCTTCCTCCACCTAGGTGGCTACTAAGTGATCCTCTGGTGTGAAGTGCATGAATACGCTGTTGTTGGGCATGGAACTTGGCTGCAGCGGTTACCCACTCGTCAAGGGTGGCTGGCAAGGTTCCCATTGAGAGAATCATTTGTGTGATTTGCGGATCAAGCCCTCCTGCAAAGGCATCAATTAACGTTGTGTCGTCTGTTATGCCCAACCGAGCGGCATGTAGTTGAAAATCGGCTAAATAGTTCTGAAATCCCTCTTCCTTGTCTTTGAGGTTCTGCCGAGTATTCAACATTTTTCTTCGGGCTTCCTCTTTGAAGTTATAAGGATAGAATGTTTTCCTGAAGTCTTCCATGAAGATATCGTAAGTCAATTGAGCTGGGAGAAGAGCTGGGTTGTTCAATCGGATGTACCATTTTTCGGCGAAGGGGACACCTCGCCCTTTGATGAACTTGCTTAGAGCAGCGAGAATCTTATCTCCATCAGTGATATAGATGGTGGGGTTCAGGGTAAAGTATGCCGTCATGGCCATACCCCAGCTTACTGCTTTGGATGTTTCACCAGAGAAGTCTGAAGGCATTCCAGCCTTTCGTTTGGGGGGATTGGGGGGAACATTCATGATTGGGGGTAGTGCTAGAGGTGCAGGGGGTAATGGAGGTGGGGGAAGAGCGAGGGGTGTGAGCGCAAGGGGGGAAGCTGGAGTGGAAGGAGGAAGATGATAGGTAGATTGGACGGGGGAAAGGGCAATGGGGGATCCTGCTTTGTCCTTGCTGGACTCAGGTTGTGGGGGAGGGGAGGGAGCACGAAAGCGATATCGGGGTGGAATGGCTGGAGCGTTGATAGCGTCTCAGCAAGGAG
The DNA here is from genome assembly GCA_038088895.1 of Xerocomus potaroensis. NCBI lineage: Eukaryota > Fungi > Basidiomycota > Agaricomycetes > Boletales > Boletaceae > Xerocomus > Xerocomus potaroensis. The sequence goes on from JBBPJT010000550.1 coordinate 1,240, forward strand.
AAGCTAGTTCTTTTGTTACGCGTTATGTGAGGGACCTTCTAGTCACTAGAGTAACCCAGAGACCTTAGAAGTAGCACTGGAAGGACTAGGAAACTACACTGGTATTGCGTAGAACTAGCTTATCGTTATAGTACATGCGTGCAGGTATTTCTACTATGGGCAATGGCGAATGGACCATGCTGTGTCCATCTACAAATGGCTATATCGAGTGACTCATAATGAGTCAGGTCAGCTATGAATAGAATAAGGAAACCGATGGGGTGCCAAGCGAATAGAGTGGGAACAATGGGGACACGAGGACAATTGAAGGTCATCCTAGAAGGGAAATAGCGTCCAAGATAACGGAAACGAACCATAGGGACGAAAATAAATCAAAGGAACTACGTTGTACAGGTGTGGAACGGGAAAATCGTAACACCTGGGTGGCCAGCAGCAGCATGATCGTGAGAACAGGCAACCACCTTGCGACGAAAGGAAAGGTCATTGGGAACATATACCCGGTTCTGGTACATCAAAACACTGGTGTCATATTTCCAGTTGGAGAGACAGGAGCGAAAGTGAGCAGAAACTTCACCTGCAAGCACGTGGAGGGAATCAAGGACAATTGGATCAGAGGAAGAAGAGTTGGCAATTTTCTAGGACAACTCAGTATCAATTAGAGAGACAAAGAGATCTGGGGAAAGGAGGGTGACGTTCTCGTTGTCAGTAGGGTCATCGGGAAGATGATCAGGGCATCATGATAAAGTGTCAGGAACCATGAGATTGCGTCCAGTGACATGGGTTAATTGGAGATCGTAGTCAGCAAGGTCAAGTAACCAGCAAGCTTGACGACGGTTCAGTTTCTGTGGTTGTCAGAAGTACATTAAGTTCTTGTGGTTAGTGAAGACCTGAATGGAACGGGGGGATCTACAAAGGAAATGTTTCCAGGTGGAGAGGGTGCAAATGATTGCAAGAAGTTCACGGTCGTATACATCATAATTGCATTCTGTGGGAGAGAACGTCTGGGACAGGTATCCACAAGGGTGCCAAGCACCATTGATGTCAGTTTGAAGAAGGACACCACTGGAAGCATAAAGAGAAGCATCTGTGGCAATAGCAAATGGTTTCGAATGGTCAGGGAGTTGGAGAACTGGCTGGGAGAGGAACATCTTTTTGAGCATATCAAAGGCATATTGTTGACGTTCCTTCCATTCCCAGGGTTGGGATTTCTTAGTTAAATCAAGGAGAGGTCGGGTGATATTGGAGAAGTAAGGTAGAAACTGTTGGTAAAAGTTCGCGAATCCTAAAAAGGATCACACATCTTGTACTTGTTTGGGCATCAGCCAATCCTGGATCCCTGCTAGTTTAACAAGGTCCATAGCGAGTTCGCCATTCTTGATAATCATTCCAAGGTATTCTACCTCAGAGATGTTGAACTTGCACTTTTCTAACTTCAGGTACAAGTCGAGTTCTTTCATTTGTTGGAGAACACGTTTTGTTCGTTGTTCGTGTTCTGCCAAGTTGTCAGAGAAGATAAGGAGGTCATCCATATAGATGATGAGCCATCCTTCAGCAATCATATCTCGGAAGGAATCATTCATGAAACACTGGAACGTTGCTGGGGAATTGGATAGGCCAAAGAACATGACTGTTGGTTCAAAGAGTCCACGATGAGTGATAAAGGCAGCTTTCCATTGATCACCGTCTTTGATGCAGACATTATTGTATCCCCATTGCATGTCAAACTTCATAAAATGAGAGGCTCCTTTGAGCTTGGAGATGAGGTCGGAGATGAGGGGAAGGGGGTAAGTGTCACGAACTGTATGTTCATTGACATATTGGTAATCTTGGCAGGGTTGAAGTCTGCCATCCTTCTTCTTTACAAAGAAAAGGGGAGATGCTTGTGGAGATTTTGATGGGCGAATCTTGCCCATTTGGAGATGTTCATTGATGAAATCATCAGCGGCTTGTCGTTCATCTGGGGAAAGAGGGTATATCTTGGAGATCTTTGGGATAAAAGTCTCCCTCATGTTTAACACATGGTCATAAGGTCTAGATGGAGGTACATGCTCTGTCGCTTCTTTAGAAAAGACTGAAGCGAATTCTTCGTATTCGATCGGAAGCGTAGCTTTTGGTTTTGCTTTTTCGGCAGCAATGGCTAATTCAGTAGACTGGGTAAGTCTTGCTACGATCCTGGAAATCTGTGGTTTTATAACCATTTGCCCTTTTATGCGATGAAGGGTGGAAATGGTGTAGAAGTCTAGTTGTCGGTCAACTAGTCATTCAGGAGTCTCTTTATCAAGGTATTGATTCAATCCTTCAACTTCTATGTCGTCAAGGATAATGTGTTCTGGAGGAGGAGATTCCTTTGTGGGTTTTCCTTTAGATAGATAAGAAGCACGTGTTCCTATGTGTTCGAGGTAGAGGTCTAGGGATTTATCGAGGGATTCGTCTAGAGTGACTGTCCCTTTCTTCCAGTCAATGACTGGATTCATTCATTTGAGCCATGGGGCCCCAAGAATGACGTTTTCATGTCCACAGTTCATAACATAGAACTTGACCTTCTGCATTTGTTTGCTGATCTTCATGTAAAGAGTTGTGGAAAAGCAAACTGTTGTATTGTGGGATTGGTCAGCATTTCTTGCAATGACTGGGCAAACAAGTCACTCGAGGGGTATCTTATGTTTTTGTGTGAAGTGGTGGTCAATACAGGAAATTTCGGCCCCAGAGTCAATGAGGGCTGAAGTGTTGACGGTTTTCAAGGTTCCGGCAGTGGCAATAAGTTGGATTGGCAATCTAAGCAACTTTGATTGTCGCTCTGCTACAAATACAGGGGAGCAGGTAACCTTGGAAATGGAGGGTACTGACATCGATGCAGTCCTCCTGTCTAAAAACCCTGTGGTTCAAAAAGACGAGTGGAAAGTCTTCCCACCATCTCTTCTTCAACTTCTTCTTCAATCTTCTTCTCCTCTTTTATTTCCACCTTTCATACCTCCCTTCTTTCGGGTTGTTGGTGACGATTCGGACATTCTTTAGCAATATGGCCTTGTTTGTGACAGTTATAACAAAGGCCTTTCCTCCTATATTCGGCGGCTTGTTCAGTAGTCAGCTGATCAACATCCATTGTGTTTGGATCACGAGGAGTGGATGTAGAAGTGGAGGTTCGTCGGTAGGGTGATACGTAGGTAGAGGGGGAGGATTGGGAATGCAGCCTTTCGATTCGGTTTGCAAGATCCCATTGGGTCTTGAAATGAACAGCTTTCGTATACCATTCAGTAATCTTAGTTGGGATGGTATCCATGGATTGGATTCGTCGCATTAGGGAGGGGGGTATTCCAGCAGCAAAGTACAAAATAAGTACTGCTGAGTCAGAGATTTCATTTAGTTCTGCCTGAACGGCTTTCATCTTGAACTGGTTAATGTATCCAGTCAGGTTCTCGTTCTTTCAGACATGGTAGGTTGTAAGCCATCCCAGCACCTGGTGTTTCTGATTGGAATGTTTGAAGTCAGCTTTGAACTTCATAACAAAATCTGTAAAAGTCCCAAAGGATTGGGCATCTAATGCCTGGTTTTGGACCACAGTGGCCCAGGTTAAGGCGGATCCTTTCTTTATATATGAGAGCACAAATGCAACCCTTTTATCATCGTTGTTGTACACTTCTTTGTTGACTAGAAGGTACGTTCGTACATTACTAAGCCAGTCTGCTGCTCTAGAGGGGGATCTGTCATATTCATCTGGGGTGTTGAGATGGAGCTCAACGGGTTTCTGTTGGCTCGTCATTGGAGGAGGAAGAGGGGTGGTTAAGTAGGCGGGGAGGGGAGGAAAGGGTTGTACTGGAGAAGGGGGAAGAGCAGTGGATGGCGAAGATATCTGAGAGAATGATTGACTCAATGCAACCATTATCTGATCGGGGGGTTCTAAGCTGAGGTCTTTGTTCATTGAAGTCTCAGTATCTGTGGCTTCTTCTTCTGGGGTAGGAGGGGTAGGGGTACACTGGCCTCAATAGGCAGCGAAGAGGTTGGGGAAGTTTCGGGGGTTTTGGTGGGCAATGGTAAGGGGAGGGTGGCGCACACAACAATGGTGGTGCTATCTAGAAGAAGTAGAATCTTTTGTTATGCTTGGCCTGGGTAAGGACGAGTGTAGCCCTTGAAAAGGGGATCAAGTTCTTGGGCCTTTGCACTGAAGGTATTGATGCCTCACAAGCCGGAGGTCTTAGATCAAGTATCGGTGAAGTAGACCATCTGACGAAATGCCGAACAAAACGTCAAGAGAAACCAATGGATCGATTGACTGGTAGGTCAGAGGATACAAGGGAGATTCTACTTAGAGTCTATAGTACACTGCACCACGATTTAAGTAGGTATCTAGATGGTGCACAGACCAAGTGGTGTCTACTGCAGAATGACTCATCTGGAGTCATGTCGAGTCATAACCAAGGTAACTAGGCAACCATCAACCAACGGAGATAAAGGGGAACATGAGGCATATAAGAAGCTATGCCTAGAACGGAAATAGCATCCAGATCATGGAAAAGAAAGGTAAGACAATGGAAAGGTTATCATACATTCAAAAAGGGGAAGATCAAGGAAAGATAATCAATGAAAGGGGTATCTGGGGAATAAAACGTAACAGCCACATCTTATTAAGATACCAGCAAATATATCTAGCCTTATCAAGATGCTCTTGGCTAGGGTTGGCACTTTGCTTAGCCAGAGTGGTTACAGCATAAGCTATATCCAGTCTAGTACCTAAAGTGAGGTACAGAAGTGATCTGATTACCATTTGGTACATAGATCTAAGTTCTGGGTCAACTGGGCCTGTATTTGAGAGGGGGTAGTATCCCTTGGGCAATGGAGTGGGTGTAGGTTGGGAATTAATCATTCCACACTATTCAACAACTTTTAGGAGATAATCACATTGATCAATTAAGATACTGTGTCCTGATTGGTGGATTTTCATATGCAAGAATTCCTTTGCAGGACCTAAGTCTCTGCATTCCCATTTCTTTATGAATAAGCCCTTAATCTCATTGACTATGGCTTTAGTGGAATCACAGAACATGGCATCATCAACATAGATGATAGCAACAACTGTGCCTTTCCTCTGATAGAGGAATAGTCTGGCATCTGATCTCAATCAATCAAAGCTAAGATCTTTCATAGACTTGTTAAAAGTCTCCCACCAGGCGAGTCTGGCTTGTTTCAAGCCATACAGGGTGTGAAACACCTCTGATCTCTAGTCAAGCCTTAGATAAGGCTAATAGTGGAGATCTATGGAGAGGAGGCCAATATGGAGTGAAGATATGAGAAGGGGGGGGAATCTAGGACTGAGTCTATCTTGCTAGGGCCTCCTACCAGAGGGAGAACACCAAGAGAACTCGACTGGGAAGTCCCCTGGTCAAGTTCCTTGGGCTTTATACACTAACTAACTATTTACATGAGTTGTACTTAGATCTAATGATTGGATGGTAAAGGGTATAGGGAGGCATGTAAGTAGCATGTAGAATGGAAGATCATACATATGGCGTCCTTGCTGCAGTGGCAGCATAGCCCTAGTTATAATGGATCGCATGTTTGATGCATAAGTCACCCTTGGGGTTATCTAGAGATCTGCCACCAAGGGGATGGAATCTATGGGAGGTAAGGGCGTCCATGGGTGCTTCTAGATGCATATGAGTTGGGGGGAAGAGCTGGGGCCAAGGGATCGGTCCATTGGTCCAGGATTTATGGGCGAAGATTTTGGGTTTTGGTCCCCCCTATAGATAAGATTAGATAAAAGTACCTTAGAGCGAAAGTAGATTCTAGAGGATCAGAAAAGATGATCCAGGGACTTAGGAGTGATCTTATGGATTCATAACAAATACTGATTATATTTTTCATCAAGAAAATGAATAACCCACAAGAGAAGCACTATTTTCCAAATACACAGCTGAGGGCCACAACAGGACCAACCATTGTTAGTTTCTCTAAAAAATGGAGCGCATGCGCGGAGTTCCAATTTGGCCCGTCTCCATATTCCCACCGCCTCGCGCCCCATTCTATGCAGCTCTCTCCGCTATACTCTCATCATGTCTGACCACGACATATCTATGCTACCACTACCAATTACTCTACTGTGTATTACTGTGGATAAAAGCATGAATATGCATGGAGGCATTGTAATGTTGGAAGATGTCCATCCCAAGGATTCCATCATTAAGCTCCAGAAGAGGATCAAGTCCGAGCGTGCTCCCCAACTCGACAAATTTTCCAATGATCAGCTTACCATTTGGAAGCTGAACAAGTCCTTGCCTCTGAACTCGAGGAGAGCTTTCCAAAGGTGGATAGAGCAGGAAAATGCAGTGCTTCCTGACGACGAAGCCAATCAGCACTTCAAATACCTAAATCCCATCCTCAAGATCGAGGTCTACTTTCAGGCCCAGCCACCTCTGCAGGACCTACACATTGTCGTCCAGATTCCCTCTGCGAGTATATACTTTCTTGGTAGTCTCCTCGCCTCCTAATATTGCGATGATGCAGATGAGCCCCCCCCCACTATTAAACAATGACCTCATCGACTCACTTGCCACACCACATCCATTAATCAAAGCGGTCACCTTCGAGATTGATAGCGAGGGTTCCCAACTGAAGTGGTGTAGCGTGGAGAAGTCGAATGGCTATCGGAAATTGCATGCCCTGCCGCAGTTCATTGAGGACGTGGTGAAAAAGCCAAGACAAGCAGAGGAGGAAAATGTTGCGTCCTTACGTTCATTTGTTCTCCTGCTTATTAACGAGCACCACAGTGGAAGTTGACTTTATCCAACGTTGTAGCCGCGACGATAGACAGAAGTAAGGGTAACGAGATTATCCGCAATTTGTTGAGCGACGCAAATGACGTGGCTCCCTATTCGGTGTTCCACCGCGAGATCATCCATTACATCGTTGCCATCTGTCGTCTGGTTCCTGAGCCAAGGTCACGTTTGAGCGAATTCTCATTCGACGAGGCCCGTCGTATCGTGTTTGACGACTTCGAGAAATACTGGCTCAATGAAGTTGAAGGCACGTCGTGCAAATAGTAAGCAATTGACCGCATCCCTGGTTATGTGGCTTATTTTTCATAGTGGCAGGCAATTACCGTTCCCTCTTGTCGTCAGGGACGCAAAGACTGCTTCCGAAAAGCACAGATATCAACCCATGCCAGACTTTTGCCTCATCAAGCAGAAGTTTCCCCTCTTTGTGGCTGAGTTCGACTCACACATCAATCATTACGATAAATACCGACTGTGGGTGCAGATGGCGTGTACAACGCGTCTTGCGGGTCATTTCAGATTCAGAATACCCTTCTTTCTGATGGGTGCGTTCCTCAGCAAAGAAAGGGAGATATATCGTTATTTCTTCTATGAAGAAGATAATACAGTGTGTCTCGAGCCATTCATATTAGCCATCCAGACCTCACCGCCCTGTTTCTCAGATCTACTATCATGAAGCGGTATACCATATGGCTGACGCCTACGAACTAACGGCGTTCTTATTCGAGTTCTACAACTACGCAAGGCATGTTAAAGAGAACAACATCTTCGCCCACATGGTAAAAGTTATCGAGTCCGTCGCTGAGAACGTTGACAGAATGGGCCTCCCGAGTCTGTTTTCGTCTAAGAAAGGCAAAAATGGTTCTCGTCGTGAAGGTGGCACAAAGCGTTCTCGTGCTGGAGGTCAAGGTGACGCAGATGATGGAACCGGTCAACATTCTAGCAAAATGCGACGTGGCGCGATCACAGATACACTGCAGCAATTGCATTGGCAGGTACCGGCATGTGAGGAAGTGGAAGAGGAAGGATTGGAGCCTCTCGTCAAGGTAGTTATGGCAAGAGCAGTCATCGTTCCTTAACTAACTGAAAGGTGCAGTTACCGGATCACGTGGTGAAAGTGATACGACCTAGTGACGAGAAGCTTGTCGTCGTAAAATGTTCCCGCCGAAATTCCGCGGAACCATCTCTTCTTCGGGAGCTGTCGTCACAAGAGTCTCCCCATAACCATGTCATCCCCCTACTTGACACTCTCGAGTCTGGTTTAGGAACCCTGATCGTTCTTCCATCGGCGACGCCTCTCCCGGTTAGTGCTCTTCTCGGGCACTCGTGGGATGATCTCAAAGGCAAGTCTGTACAACTGAGCCATGAGCTTGTGGAAGGTGTTGCGTTCCTACACAGGCGAAAGATCGCGCATTTGGACATCAAGCCCGATAACCTTGTATACTGCTTCGAGTCCAAGCGGCTTTACATTATTGACTTCGATATTGCCATGCAGTGTAATGATGTCGAGGAGGTGGTGGAGACATCGTGTGGTACTCGCGGCTGGATGGCACCAGAAATCGCTCTCGACAACCATGGATTGCTACGGGCATTTAGTCCTATTCGGGCGGACTTATGGTCTTGTGGCAAAGTGCTGGAATTCCTTTCTCGAAAGATGGGCATGACCGACCATGACATTACGCTACTGGCTGCTTTACTTATGGACCGTGATCCTCGACGCCGGCCTTTACTGCATGAAATGGTGGATGAAGTACCTGACTTTTGGACATCGGGACGGCTCGTTGAAGCCATCCAAAGTCAAGCCTACGGTAACAACATCATGCTGGAAGTTGGCGTCAACTCTCTGAAAAGGGCTCGTGACGAGGCTACTCGTTCAGGCGAAAGTTTCGGTCATTACAAGGCTCTCAAAGTCAGTGACATTGCCGCTGCACCGCCTTGTCCTTCTCTTTCGCCATCTTCCTCACTATCAACCACTCCTCACCATTCGCTAAATCTCTCCCTCTCCTCCCTCTCCCCATTGTCCGCAAAGTTGATTCCTGCGAGGAAGCAGATGCCCACTGACCCCCCTATGTATGTTGAAAGAGTTATTACAATTGATTGATGTTTCACCTTTGGAATGGATACTCTTCCTGTTCTTGAGTGAGATCAGGTGCAATGCAACTGTGTATGCTCATGCTATGACATTGGCAAGTGTTTATCATGTATCTATGTGGTGATTGTTGATTCTGCAAGAGTGCACTTGTCATTGACTGACTGCTCTGACTCTCTTGCACTTGTAAAAGGGTATGAGTATTGGTTTCTTTTTATCCCAAGAGTAAAGGAGATAATGATGCTGCCAACAACAACAACAACCAGAATATCATACCACCCACAGTGACAGTGATGAAACTTGGTTGTAGATATAAGAAAATGCTGACCCCAAATTTTTGCTTGGTTCTCCCAAGTGTTTGCTCAACTCTGAAATGTCGGCCTCTGGCACAAAGGTTAACTCTTCTAGTAACACTCCTTTCAGGTTGGCAAAGCGAGCCTGAGGTTGCCCCTCTAGCATTACTTATGAGCATACCCACTTCCAGCTCACTCTCACTATCATCACATGCTGCTATACCCACTGTTAGGTGTTGATTTGCATTGCAGGACCAGGGATATAAAGTATTGGCATGGACAATCATACACATTTTGTAACGGAAATTCAAATTGTACAATACAATGCACACAGAAACGAATCAAACGCAAGGGCGGGGCAGTCAGGAAACAAACTACGAACCAAGAACAATTCGAATCACCAAAACGAACATCGTACAAACAGAACGAAGAAAGTGATGGCATGAGTACGAATACAGCGGCGCACTCGAAAAAGGAAGAAAGAAAGAACACACATACTTGCCATGCAGAAACCGTCGTTTTAATCGTCCCAGCCATCACCCGGGGCCTTCTCCCCCTCCTTGAGCTTGACAACATACCACCACGCCGTGACAGGCCGAACGGTATCCCTTAACCCATTCCGGAACAACTCCGTCTTGGTCGTCGAACAAATCTGCGAGCCGATTGAGCCGGCGATGAACATCGTCTCCATCACATCCCCGTTGTCGTCCAGGTGGACATCGAGCGAGACATACCCCGCCGGCGTGTCCTGGCTGTCGATTGTCGGATACGGGAAGCCATCGAGCGCGAGGTACGGCGCGCGGTCGCGGTCCAGCTCCATGTACACCGCCGCGAACTGGGACGGGGTGAGCTGGAGCGGGTCAGCGGGCCGCAAGAGCTTCTTGGGCTCGTGCTCCCGGACGCGTTCCTCGTTGAGCGTGTCGCCCTGCCATTCACCGCGCTCGTTGAAGACGCAGAACGCGGTGATCCAACCCGACAGCCACTGTGGCCCACTCTCAAACTCGCGATGGGCGATCTTGTTCCAAAAGTCGAGATTGTCCTGATGGTTCGGGTCGTCGTAGGCACCAATGAAGCGGGTGAGGATCGGTCGAAGGAGATGGTACCACGCGATGGTCTGGATACCGTACTTCTTGAGGTGTTCGATCCGGCTCAGGATCGTCTCCCAGTCCTCCTTTTCACCCTCGATGGTGACCTTGGGTATTCCACACCGAAGGTTGAATTTGTACGTAAAGTAGTCCTTCATCATGCCCATCATCACGATCGCACACGTCGTCTTGTCGACCTCGGTCGTCGTCGTGAAATCGGGCATGATCCATGCGCGGAGAGCAGGGTCTGCGATGTTTTCTTCCATCAACGCCATCAGCCGTTCGATCACGAGCGGCATGTCCAACCCGAACCGACTACCTCCCCATTCGACCACCAGCTCCCGTTTGCCCTCGTGCGCGACAAACGACTTGCGCAAGCTCTCCGAGTTCCCATTGACGAAGAAACTGAACTGGGTCATGATCGCGAGCCAGACGTCATCCGGGCGGATGATCAACCCGCGATGGTTATTATACGCCTCGATCGCCGTCCCGACGAGCCCGTTTCGTCGGGGTATGATGTCCCGCATGAGATCGAGATTGGCGGGGAAGGAGGTGTGTAGGACTTCCTTGACGAGCGAGCTCTTGTCCGACGCTACACAACGAAGGAGGACAAGCGGCGGGCTCTGTGTCGAGCGGAACCGCAGCCTGGAGTCCTCCGAGAACGACTCGGCGTGTCGGTTTGGGGCGGGGCAGAACGAGACGGAGCGCTTGGGCAGCGGCGGTGCGGGGGACACGGCGCCTTCTGGTACTGACAGATCGGCCATCTGGAACGATCGCGGCGCGCGCGCGCGATGAACGTTGGTGTGTGTGGTGTGAGTAGGAAAACGGGCGGGTGCGTACCGTCCAGGAGCTGCCTGTCACGACGGACCACGAGTCGTCCGTGCCGCCATCGTCCCCGGGGAGGTAACGCGCCGCGGGGGCGGTCGTTCGACGGAATTTTTGGAGTCTTGCGGGCTGTTTGTATTGTCGCCAGGCGGGGACGTATTGGATGCTCGGATCGAGCGACGAGGTCTCGCTCGCTGTTTCGCTCAAGACGGCGGAGGCGGTGCCTTCTGTGAATCTGCTCCCGGATGGAAGCTGGTGGAATTGGCTGGTTGGGGAACCTGGTGGGGATTCCGCTGTGGGTGAAGTGGGATCAGAGCCTTTTGGCGCCAGGGACATTCGACGGAACATGGTTGCTGGTCGATAGGGTGGTCGAGCGTGGTAGAGTTATCAACGGGTCGATAAATATTTACCATCGAGGCTATGCTAAAGCTATTATAGTAGGCAATAGTCATCATCATGATTCATAGAGAGCGACGATAGTGTGTACACGAAAAGAATCTCGAACAAGTTCAAATGTACAGCAGCGACCAGTCAAAGAAAAGACCTCGCACCACTCCCAATCAACCCAAGCACCTCGTGCACGGCATCCCCAAGCGCATCTGGTTTCAATTGCGGAACCTACACAAGCATCAGGACATGGCCAAGGACACGAGGAAGTAGAACGACGGACGAGGTGACCAGACCCCTTCACCGTGCGCTGTGTCATCACCCGGTGTTCAGCCGCATCCAATATATCCGCCTTGGCCCTCTTGGACCTACACCACACACCATTGGTTCTCTCAAGTATGTCAAAAAGAACGAGGACACGTACACAAACTCCTCCAACTCGGCCCAGATGAAATGCATGCCCCGTTTGCCCGCCACATTGAGCGCCGTACACACCGTCGCGAGTTGCACAGGGTCGATCGTGTGCTCCAGACACGCATACAACGGCGCTTCCTCGTCCTTGCGCAATTTTGTAGTGATATACGAACCCCGCTCAGCCGACGTCACCTCCTCAAACGCATGCTCCTAACACGACACGACGATAATCTCACGACACATGTCCATACGAGCAAAACGAAAGCACGTACCACGTACAGGTCAAGCGCTCTCGGATCCCATCGCGTCCACATGCCCTTTCCGCGTTGGATGAGCCAGTGTCGGAGGTCTTTTCGGGAGGACCACACGTCACGTTTAGCGCGCGCGCCGCGGACGTTGTTCGCGCCGTGGATCGAGCGGGGATCTGTAGGCGACATCGACGGGAACATGAGCGTCGGCTCGAGAAATATGAGTGCGTTTGGAGGATATGCAGGAGCGAACTTGGTCAGCAGATGGACCCTGTGGACGATTAGGGGTCTGGTTGGGAGACGGGCTGGGACGGAATCGACGACGTACCAAATGGTGCAGGCGCCCGAGTGTCCCATGCCGACGATATTGTGTCCACGAAAACGTGGCAGGGACAGGAAAGCGTTCAGGTAGGCTGCCCAGTCCATCGTTGCTGACGAGCCAGACCGATCAACAGGGGGGAATCGAATCGCCAAATGAGGTACACTCACTGCAGATCCCGTCGATGCCCTTTCGTACACCGTTGGCCTTGTGTGCGTCAAGAAGACGGCGGTTAAGCGTGGCTGCCTCGCCGTGATTGGGAAAGTCGATCGACCATATCTCGCGTATACCATAGGTGGCTCTATCGCGAAGGCTGAGCAACCGGGCGACAGTCGTATGGTACTGTTCCTTATCTGGGTGGCATGGAAACGAAGAAAATGAAGATGGGGAATGCCTATATGTTCGATCGGACTTACAGCCGGAGACGCCGTGGGTGAAGATCAAGGTTAGGCCGCTGTGAGAGACGGGGTAACGTAGTGCGGAACACTTGAGAGATGTATCGACGCCCGCGATAGTAGCCGACAATGGGAATTCATGTCGTTCGAGTGGTAGAATGGACCTAGAAATGTCGATACCACTCATCGTACCAGCGACGTGTGATAACTGGATGACACGTTTTTCGACGAGCGTCAGGTGTGATAAAGAGGGGGCGCACCTTGGTTAAGAAACAAAACGGCTGGTGATTTGAGTTAAATGGATAGAAAATGGGCACCCGACGCTGTACCGACTGCGGTCGTTGATGGCGGGCGCACAAAGAGAACAGACGGCCATCAATGAGAGAGTCCGCCGAAGTGAGCGGGCGTGGGCCCAACGTGGCCTTCGCTTCAGAAGCCAGTACGATATCAATTACGTTCAGCCGTCCAAAATGTACATGTCAAACGAAATGCTCTAAACAGTACAACGACCACACCAAATCCGACCCTGACAGCGGGTGACGGTAAGTAAGTAAACAAGTCAGTCCCGTGATACGCCTGCCTCATGGCTTGGGTACTTGATCTGGAAATATGTCGGGTCGGGTCGGTGGCACGCCCCACTCGGGCACATCCCTCGGCCGAGCTATTCGCTTTGGCTCCCATTCTTGTTCAGCCATCGCATTCAGTTTCTGTATAACGACACCTCAGAATGGGACCCATCGTCCTTTTCAGACGCACAAAGTACTCTTCTCGAATGTCAAATCTCTTCTTGGACCTGTCGAGACCGAGCGCTTCTTCTCTAGACAGCTGTGGTGCGAGCCGTTATAACTATGTGCATGGGAATCATGTGTACTCGCCTGTTGGATCTTCCTGTCGTGCAGGTCATAACGCGTTTGTGTAAAAGACTGCAGACCAAACGAAGCGCCGACCATGATGAGTACGAACGACAGTCCGAATAAGGCTGGATGTCGCTTGAGTCTTGAGTGTAACGGCAACGAATAGAACGGGTTGGACTGGAAGGTCGGCATTTTGGCCCAGATGAGACAAGGAAGTCCTTCGCAAAACAGCTAAGTTGCCTATTTCGGACCAGTCAGTCCGACGACGGTCCAACTCGGATCTGTTTTATTTCTACCACGACTCTCACCGATTATCTGTGATATATTAACAAGTTTATGTCTGGTATGTTTTCATCCCCGGCATTCACCACAAAGCTTATGGTTGGTATAGTGACCGTCGTTCTCGGCGCACAGTGGGGCGACGAAGGCAAGGGCAAACTCGTCGATATCCTCTCTGCCCAAGTCGATGTCTGCGCACGTTGTGCCGGTGGCAACAATGCTGGTCACACCATCGTCGTTTGCACCGGTCCAGAGAAGATCCCGACTACCTACGCTTTCCACCTGCTTCCAAGCGGTACGTTATAACGTGCACTTTCCAGAATCATCGTCATCAACGTCTGCAGGCATCGTCAATCCTAAATGTGTCGGACTCATCGGGAATGGCGTGGTGATCCACCTTCCTTCGTTCTTTGAAGAGCTTGACGCACTCGAGCGGCAAGGTATGCAAGCATGCAAAATTTTGATACACTCTCTAATGGCGTCTAGGCCTCCGATGCTCAGATCGTGTATTCGTCTCCGACAGAGCACATCTCGTCTTTGACTTCCACCAGATCGTCGATGGTTTGAAAGAAGTCGAACTGGGTGGTTCGAGGTTCGCCGATATTATCTATCGCCACCTTGGCATGAATCTGATCTGTGCTACAGCATCGGGACTACCAAGAAGGGCATTGGCCCTGCATATTCTGGCAAAGCCTCACGTTCTGGTCTTCGTGTTCATCATCTTTTCGATCACGACACATTCGCCGATAAGTTCCGAAAGATCGTCGAGGGCCGCTTTAAGCGCTATGGCCATTTCGAGTATGATACAGAAGGCGAGATCATACGGTACAAGGCAGGCATTGCGTGCCATTCCTGCCACTAAGTCGCTAAGGAACACGTTCATTGCAGCACCTGGCTGAACGACTGAGGCCGTTCGTCATAGACAGTGTCGCGTATATTCACGATGCGTTGGCCACGGAGAAAAAGATTCTAGTCGAGGGTGCGAATGCGCTGATGCTCGACATTGACTTTGGGACATATCCTTATGTGACATCTTCTTCGACCTCGATCGGAGGTGTTTGTACTGGCCTTGGGATCCCTCCAAAGGCTATTGGGACTGCGATTGGCGTCGTCAAAGCGTATACGACCCGTGTTGGCGGCGGTCCGTTCCCCACCGAACAACTTAATGTGAGTCTTTCGACGCATTCACCACGTTGTTTCTAGAGGTTCTATTAGGACATTGGTGTGCATCTTCAAGAAGTCGGTCGAGAGTACGGCACGACGACCGGACGTCGTCGCCGTTCGGGCTGGCTGGATCTCGTCGCCATGAAGCACTCGTGCCTCATCAACGGGTATGATACGCTGAATTTGACCAAGTTGGATGTCTTGGACACGCTTCCAGAGATCAAGGTTGGTATCAAGTACACAGTAGACGGAAAAGAAATTTCCCACTTCCCTGGTAAGTCCTGGCCAAGAATTTTTCTTGAACAGATGGAGGTAATCAAAGCCGGTAGCCAATTTGGAAGTGTTGTCGAACGTGGAGGTAGTGTACGAGACATTTCCTGGCTGGCAGACCCCCATCACGTCTGTGAAGAGTTACCACGATCTTCCAGACAATTGCAAGAAATATGTCGAGTTTATCGAGAGATTCCTGAGCACCCCGATAGAATGGATTGGCGTTGGGCCCGAACGAGAGAGCATGCTACGCAAAGGAGAGAAAATATATAATTAGATGATTTATTTATTTATTTATTACTACAAGTATTTTGTTTCCCACGCCACCAAAATGAAGAAAGGTGGTGTGACTGTGTTTGTTCGCTCCTTGGTCACTCCTTGTCACGACCTCCGTCACTCCCTGCTGCTGTAACGAACCCGTCACACCGAGCCGTCTTCTGGACGTATTGGCTATGAATGCAATGGATCCGGCTGTCCACCACAGTCCCTCCCAAAGCACGCTGTCTCCCGTCGCGTCTTCTCGCAGACGGGTTGCAAGAGAGAATGAAACACCCGCACAGCGACAGAAGAGGGAGAAGGCTGCAGAAAGGCAGCGCAGAAAGCGCGAGCGTGACCGTCATGTCAACCACCTGAACGCTGCCATGTCCTACCCACAGCCAACAGAACCTCCACCTCCCCCACAGCCCCAGCCACCACAGCCCCCTCCTCAGGCCTTTACCGGTCAGGAGCTCTCACCAGAGGAGCTCGCCCGTAGAGAACGCGTCCGGGCCGCTGCCCGGGAGCGGCAACGAAAACACCGGAGCCTCGTGAAGCAGCGCAAAATGAGGGAACTCGGTCTCGACATGACGAGCGAGATGTTGCCCGGCATCGAAGAAGTCCAGTTTCGCGTGAATGGACAAGGCGATTATCAAGTGTTGCCACACGAACTGGCCCATCCAATGAACCCACAGGACCCGTCCTTTCCACAACCGCCACTGACGGGCGGGCAGAGCTTTGCGTCGACGTTATTGCTGTCGTTTTCGTGCACGCCACTGCTGAGGCAGCAATTGTTACGGACGTTGTCTATCACAGCCGAGGACCTAGCGGCGCTCGAACCTATTATCGCAGATGCGTTTGACCAGTGGGACCACCAGGTACGTTTGGCTGCACGTCTGCATCGCTTTTTGCTCAAAGCTGAGTTGGGCTCGTAGCGGCGTATGCATTTCGCACAACAAGCCGCTGCGGCCAAAACGGCGGATGGGTCTCTGGCCGGGCCGTCTGCACCCCCTTTTCCTGACATGACCGACCCTTCTGCGAATGGCTTTACGGAGCAACCACCACCGCATGCCAGCGAATTTCGAGCGCGTTTTCATCGTTCGCTTGCTGCCCCCTCTCCCTTTCGAAATTTCAACCCGGCCGAGTCAACCACGGCGACTACATCAACGCCGACCTCCACACCTGGGTCTGGTCCGCCATCGGACCCGATTGACCCGCATCTGAGTGGTGTGGTGATTCCGACCGGGGACGGACGGCAAAAGGGGGCTGTGGACGCGGAGACAGAAGGCGTTGGACAGCTCGATCGACCGTAGCGACAATAGAACCCGAACACCCTTCCCCCTCTTCAACAACGCTTCCTCGCACGTTCCCAGCGAATCGCATCCACGTGTAATTTAAGACTTTTTTTTTCTTTTTTTTTTGTCATCCGTCATTCCTCCAGAGATACTCTACGTTCATGTTGGTCGTAGATTGGGATCATGGGGCATGTACTTTGTATCGTTGCCATCGTTGTTGTACCCCCTGTGTGAATCGTAAAAAAACCAACCAAAGAGACCAGCGCGAGGCGATTTGAAGCGGAGATGAAATTCATTGCGCACATCACACGCAGTGTTGTCAAAGGCAGCTTCAACTCTTTCCAGCTTTCTCCCATCTCTCTGCGTGTTGCTTGACCACCATGGCCCTCAGTTTTATCGGGTATGTCCATTTTTCCTCTCTTTTTGAAGGCACGACTCACGCGCATGCTAGAAAACCGATATCGCTCATCTCTCATTCGGACGTTCGATATCGCGGCATTCTCGCTGGTATCGATCCAGCTGCCTCAACTATCCAGCTTTCAAATGGTATGGCGTGTGTCATTCCCTGCTTGAAAACTGTCTTCTGACTGGTGTGCCGCCTGCAGTGTATTCCATGGGCACGGAATCGCGAAAGTGAGTCCCGCTCCACATTGCAATTCATGGAAAGAAATGGAACGTGGTGAAAAACGAACATATACTCGAGAGCGCATTTATTCCCATGGACCGTTCCGCCGCGGTCCTGTCCACCTGCGTGTTGCATGATAGCTGATTACGTCCAACAGACCTCCCGCAGAGTTCATTCCCCCTGCTCAAGAACCATACCAATACATCATTTTTCGCGCTTCTGAAGTGAAAGATCTGGCTGTTGATGAACCCCCGCCACGCCGCAGCGTGCATGATGATCCTGCTGTGCTAGGGGTGCGTGTTGTTTCCCATTTCTTTTGTGGTTATCGGCCACGCCGTGTGTGATGAACCACTACGGATGTAAAAAAGAGTCTATCGGCTCGCATACCCGAGAGCGCATAAAACTCGTGTGGATATTTCCGTTGCCTTCCTTCTGACATATTACCCCACAACCCTTGTCTACCCAACATGTTCACTCACGTGTATGGTGCTAGGCATCCGCACCTGGGATGGCGCCACCCCAGTATCCGCCGTACGGTTCTCCATATCCACAACAAACAGTTCCTCAGCCACCACCTCCGCAACAACCGCCCGTCCCATACCCCCAGCAACCACACGTCGTTCCAGAGGTGCCTCAACCGCAGCCTGTCGCGATGGTTCCTCCGCCGGACGCTCCAAGCACGAGTGTGAATGGACGGCGTCCCACAAATCCCGTACAAACTGCGGCAGCATCGCTCGAGTCTGTCGAGCGAGCGATTGGTGACCTGCGCGGGACGAACGGACCGATCGGCAGGGGAGGTCGCCGTGGCCACGGAACGAGTATCAAAACCGAACTCAAGGTGCCCACGACAGATTTCGATTTCGAAGGCTCAAACGCTCGTTTTGACAAGTCGGCCATTGTGCCCAAGAAGAACAAGGAAGGTGAGGCAGAAGGCGTGACGTCCGAGGGGGATTCGGTGGCCAAAGAGGAAGAGGAAAAGGAACGGGCATATAACCCGTCCAAGTCGTTCTTTGATTCGTTGTCGTCCTCGACACAGGCGTTGCCGTCTGCTGGGAGGGGTAACGGTGGACGACGGGGAGGGGGACGGAATCGAAGAGAGGAGGAACGGGAGAAAAATGTGGCTACCTTTGGGGAGCCTGGGGGTGTCGGATTGATGGGACCGGGTGCGTATGTCGGTGGGTGGGGTGGAGGACGTCGTGGAGGAAGACCACGCCGGGGTCTGCCTCCGGGTGGTCGTTGATTTCCCCTGTTTCTTTTTCTTTTTCTCT
>JBBPJT010000551.1:0-20064 GCA_038088895.1 Xerocomus potaroensis
CAGCCATGGCGCACAGACCATGCTGACTAAGCACTATGTAAGGGAAACCCTCAACCCTGGTGCAAGGGTTGACCTAATGGGGAAACGCCCTTAGCCCTGGGCGTAGCACGAGGTAAGCTATTAACAGGAACGGCCACGAGGCGGAAGCAAAGAAGGCCCCGTGGCGAACACGTGTACGGCACGTTGCCGGTAATACAGAACGACCTAGGAGACAAGCGTTATCCTATGGTCGGGAACACAAGGGTGAAGGAGAGATCTATATCGTATACCATAGTGGAGGGGCGGGGGATAAGGACAAAGGAAAGAAATGAACCGGTAGACTAAGGACCCCAATGTTAAGAACAACAAACGGGCGTCCTGTCGTAAAACCGTAACAAGGAGTACGCTGGCCTCGATAGGCAGCGAAGAGGTTAGGGAAGTTTCTGGGGTTTCGGTGGGCAATGGTGGGGTGAGGGTGGCACACACAATGATGGTGGCACTATCAAGAAGAAGTAGAATCTTTTGTTACGCTTGGCCTGGATAAGGATGAGCGTAGCCCTTGAAAAGGGGATCAGGTTCTTGGGCCTTCGTGCTGAAGGTATCAGTGCCTCGCAAGCTGGAGGTCTTGGATCAAGTATCAATGCCTCACAAGCCAGAGGTCTTGGATCAGAGTATCGGTGAAGTAGACCGTCTGACGAGATGCTGAGCAAGACATCGAGAGAAACTGGTGGATCTATTGACTAGTAGGTCACAAGATACAAGGGAGATTCTACTTAGAGTATATGGTACAGTGCGCGAAGGTTTAAGTAAGTATCAAAATGGTGCATGGACCAAGCAGTGTTTACTGCGGAATGACTCATCTGGAGTCATATCGAGTCATAACCAAGGTATCTAGGCAACCATCAATCAACGGAGATGAAAGGGAACACGAGGCATATGAGAAGCTATGCCTAGAATGGAAAATAGCGTCCGGATCATGGGAACAAAATATAAGACTATGGAAAGGTCATCATATGTCTGAGAAAGGAAAGATCAAGGAAAGATAATCGAAGAAAGGGGTATCAGGGGAATAAAACGTAACAAACCCCAGCTTAGGAAGACGAAGCTCCAACTTTGGTTGGATCGTCAACCTTATCCACAGTGTCATCCCTTACTCCTTCCACCACCACATCTTTCATCAACTATGTTACTCCCCCTGATACCAACCCCACCGATTATGATGATCAAACTGATGATATAGGGTATGGTAACATGACTGGTTCTCCAGTTTACTCATCCCTTCGAGAATTATATTGAAAATATGGTGATTTTCACCATACTAAGGGGGTAATGTTACGTTTTATTCCCCCGATACTCCTTTTCTTGATTGTCTTTCCCTGACTTTTCCTTTCTTGAACATATGATGACCTTTCCATTGTCTTACCTTTCTTTCCCATGATCTGGACGCTATTTCCGTTCTAGGCATAACCTTTCGTATGCCTCGTGTTCCCATTTATCTCCCTTGATTGATGGTTGCCTAGTTACCCTTGACTATGACTCGACATGACTCCGGATGAGTCATTCCGCAGTAGACACTGCTTGGTCCATGCACTGTCTAGACACTTACTTAAACCTCAGTGCATTGTACCATAGACTCTAAGTAGAATCTCCCTTGTATCTTGCGACCTACTAGTCAATAGATCCACTGGTTTCTCTCGACGTCTTGCTCAGCATCTCGTCAGACAATCTACTTCACCGATACTTTGATCTAAGACCTCTGGCTTGCAAGGCATTGATACCTTCAGTGCAAAGGCCCAAGAATCCAATCCCCTTTTCAAGGGCTATGCTCATCCTTACCTAGGCCAAGCGTAACACCTGGTACACCTGTTGTGAGTGGTGTAACGAGACAGACACACATCTTGGGATATGGTGCCCTAAACACCAATGCCCCTCCTGTGATACTTACATGGCAGGGCATGATCTCCACAATTGTCCCCAAGCTGCCTGTGTTTTCTGTCAATGTCAACATTGGGGACAACCTTGCCCACTCTATAAGTGTGGTCTGGATGGTTGCAAGGAATGTAACTCACTTTGATGGGGTGAGCTTTGCCTCTGTTGCATTCATCAAGCAGAACTGGATGAACAAGCCAATAATCCAGATGATGCAGATTACTCATTCTTAGATAAGGAGTAAAGTAAAGGTCAGGAGTCCTTTGAGCTAGTATGGGGCTTATGTTACAATTCTGCTATTTCCTGTATGATTATGTTCCATTCTCATTTCATTTCATTATCTTCTTGTTCCATTTCCCTGGACACTATTCCCTTTCTAGGACCATCTCATGGTATCCTTGTGTTCCCCAACTATCCCACACATTTCACCACAATATACCCCATAGTATCTGTTTTGTATATGGTCCATTCATGTACTTTGTAGTAGAGATACTGATGTGCCTGTACTAGTAGAGTAAGCTAGTTCTACGCAATATCAGTGTAGTTCCTAGTCCTTCCTGTGTCCTCTTCTAAGGTCTTTGGGTTATTCTAGCGACTAGAAGATTCCCTAACAGCATAACATCCATATGACTTCTCCATCATCACCTGCTCCCCCTATACAAATGTTCTTGTCTCAATTGATGAGAACACCTTTGAAGATCTCCACTGCAACTTAGAAAACTCTCAACTCACCATCACACTAGATACCTATTTTGACAAAGACTCTCCTCTCAGGAACATGTTAAAAGCTTATAATTAGTGCACCACACTCATTGCAATTTCTAATATCTATGAACAAGAACCCCCATCAACCCATGACATTTCCTCCACATTCTCTACTGTCTCTCTTCATCTCGCTGTCCTCTAACATCATCTTATTGGAGCATTCCATCAATTAGGCATGACAGAGATTGTGGATGACCTTGACTTCTCCCTAGAAAGACAAACAAGAGCCCTTCACAACCAAGATGGATCTCAACGATCCATATCTCCCCCAGCAGTCCCTATTCCCCCTCCATTGATTGTGTCTTCTACCCCATCTGCTAGTTCTGCACCATTAACATCAAGAGAAGAAGAGATGTTTCAACAGACTATGAATCATCTTGAACGAGCATGAGTTGCTGAACAATTACGGACACAAACTGGTCCAGTTCTCCCTCTAAGTCATCCTCAATACTCCAGAGCTTGTTTCTTCTGTCAATGCCTTGGACATTTGAAAAGAGACTGTCAGTTATATGAATGCCCCCATTGTCAACAATATGCCCCTGGACATCATCCTTCCTTTTGTCCAGCCACCAGACACTCCCCTTCTTGATCCCCCTCTACCTCTTCTTCTTCCTCTCATCGTAGCAGATATTCTCCTCATATGACTTCTCAATCAACCACTCCATCATCAACTCAATCATATCACCCTGCTCCAGAACAAATACTTGGCAAAATGTCTAACCAAGTACTGTTCACAATTCATGAATCCACCAATACGATCATGTTGACTACTCAGCATGTGCAGGATGTGATCAATGCTGTCAACCAAAGGATAGCAGAGATAGAACGAGAACCAAGTCCCACCCCATCAGATATAGCTGAAGCAGGATGGGGAACCCCAGCTTGGGAAGACGAAGCTTCAACATTGACACCAATCCTACAGATTATGACGATCAAACTGATGATATCGGCTATGGCAATATGACTGGCTCTCCAGTCTATTCTTCTCTTTGTGAGCTATTTTGAAAATATGGTGATTTTCACCATACTAAAGGGGTAATGTTATGTTTTATTTCCCTAATACCCCTTTTACCTTGACTATCTTTCCCTGATCTTTCCTCTTTTGAACATATGATAACCTTTCCATTGTCTTGACCTTCTTTCCCATGATCCAGACACTGTTTCTGTTCTAGGCATAGCTTTTTGCATGCTTCGTGATCCTCTTTATCTCCCTTGATTGATGGTTGCCTAGATACCTTTGGCTATGACTTGACATGACTCCTGATGAGTCATTCCACAGTAGATACCACTTGGTCCATGCACCATCTAGATACCTACTTAAACCTTAGTGCAATGTATGATAAACTCTAAGTAGAATCTCCCTTGTATCCTGCAACCTACCAGTCAATCAATCCATTGGTTTCTCTTGACGTTTTGCTTGGCACTTCGTCAGATGGTCTACTTCACCAATACTTTGATCTAAGTCCTCTGGCTTGTGAGGCATTGATACCTTCAATGCAAAGGCCCAAGAACTCAGACTCCCTTTCAAGTGCTACACTTGTCTCTACCCAGGCTAAGTGTAACACATGACATGTGCTTATTGACATGTGACAGTTGCAGCAGTTGCTACATTGCATAGTTAGTTGCTTTTTCCATGGTTCCAATGTCACCCGGAATTCTCTCCAATGACATCTGAACATTTGATTGTTTGCATCTGCCATCTTTGATTGTTGACATGTTTCACCTATCACCCCTCCATCATTCCAATACATGTTTCAGTTCAGTCCTATAGTATATAAACCCTTTGCTACCCTCTGTATTCCTCAGTTTGAATATCAACAAGAACTTGATGCTCTCCTCCTACTTGTCCTCTCTCTATTCTCTTCCATCTGTCCAACATTCTGTAAATTTGGGACCTCAGATTCTTTGCAAGGGTGCACCACATAAGGTGAAGCCAATTCCTGAACCCTCAACTCCATCTCAGCAGAGTTACCCCTGGAGTTCATCTGGCTTGTTCTAACAATCATGCACTATATTTTCTTGCATGAGGGACGTTGATAATGTAGTCTTTGCAATAAGATGGGAAGTATGATACCATCTTTTCTATTGTTTCACTATCCAGGCATTTGGAGAGAAGTGAAGAAAACAAAGTATCAAGGCATGGTCATGGGACAGAGTAGCTTTCTTTATTGGGAGTCCTGAAAGATGGATCTCTTCCTATAGCCAGTTGATTAAGGGATTTGCCTGGCACAACCATGGTAGTCCCAAGATGGCACATTCCTTGCCTAGGTGTATGACCAGGAACTCCCATGAAGCTTTCCATCCTGGTACTGTAGCTGTGAGAGAAACCTTGTGGGTTATTTATGCTCCTTTGTTGTGGGTTCCATCTATGTTTCATACTTCCAGAGGATTAGAGAGAGGAACGAGGAGGATCTAATGTTGCTTTACAAACCCAAGATCTAAGAAGCTTCCAGTTGCACCACTATCAATAAGGGCAGAGGTGTTGACTTTTTTATGACCAAGGACCAAAGAGAGGGGAAGATGTATAGATTTGATCATCTTTCCACTAGTATACATGAGGGCCATGTCAGTAGATAAGGAAAAAAAAGCTGTCAACTTGGCATTTTCCCTGTTTAAAAATTTGATTCAATCCTGGCAATTTCTTTCTTGCCTGTCTCTCTATTGTTACTATAACACACTTGTAACACTTGATGGATCTGTTCTGGGGTAGTTCCTTGGGCTACAAGGGTGGCAATATATTGGTTGAGCCCTAAAGTAGTCATTGTCCTAATATTCTGTTGTTGGGGAACAGTTTGTCCCCCTCTATTTGCAAGTCATTGGCAGAATGGATTGGTAGAGTTGAAATATGAAGTGATGGTGGGGTTTTCTTCCCAGGTTCGCCATTGTCCTGACAATCCTTCCTGATGATTACTAGAATGGCATCCAACACAATGACAGGTAAAACATCTGTTTTCTCAGAAATGTTTAGCTCTGTTGGTGGGAGTGAGGAAAACAGCATCTACATCCATAGCATTAAGATCTCTTGTTCATCCCATGTTCAATAATTCTCCAGCTCATAGAGCCCAAATTCATTGTTGTTGGGCATGGAATTTTGCAGCTGCAGTTACCCATTCATCAAGGGTGGTGGGCAACATTCCCATAGAGAAAATCTTCTGAGCAATCTGTAGATCAAGTCCCCCAGCAAAGACATCTATTAACATGGCATCATCTGTGACACTGGAGTGGGCGGTGTGGAGTTGGAAATCAGCTAGGTAATTCTGAAATCCCTCTTCTTTATCCTTTAAATTCTGATGAGTGTTGAGCATCTTCCATCATGCTTCCTCCTTGAAGTTATAGGGATAGAAAGTTTTACCAAAGTCCTCCATGAATACCTCATAGGTGTTTTGTGCAAGAGGTCGAGTTGTGTCATTTAGTCGGATGTACCATTTTTCTGCAAACAGGACTCCTCATCCCTTTGTGAATTTACTTAATGCAGCAAAGATCCTATCTCCATCTGTGGGATAGATCATAGGATTCAAGGTGAAGTAGGCCATTATGGCCATTTCCCAGCTGACTGCTTTGGATGTTTCGCCAGTGAAATTAGAGGGTATGCCTGCTTTTCACTCAGGAGGATTTGGTGGGATATTGATGACTGGAGGAGGGGGTGGGTGAAGAGAGCAAAAAGGGGGTGGAAGGGCAAGGGTAAGAGGGGTTAAGGCTAAAGAAGGGGAAGGAGGAGCAGAGTGAGGTAGATGATACATGGAGTGGGTAGGAAAGAGAGCAATGGTGAAACCTGCTTCTTTCTTGGAATCAGAGGAAGGAGGAGGAGAAGGGGTTGGGGTACAAAAGTGATATCTGGGTGGAATAGCTGGAGTGTAAATAGTGTCTCAGCACTGAAAAGCTAGTTTTTTTGTTATGCAGAGGGTTAAAACCTTCTAGTTACTAGGGCAAACTAGCAACCTTAGAAAAGGACCTGGAAGTTCTAGGAACTACATGTTATTGCGTAGAACTAGCTTATCGTTACTAATACATGCATGGGGTATTTGTATGATCCTAAATGCAAATGGACCAAGCTATACACCCAACTAAGAATAGAAAGATTGGGAAATACAGTCTCATTGTATGTGAGAAGATTGGGGTAAAAAAACACAAGGACATTTTCAAGAAAAGCCTAGAAGGGAAATAGCATCCAGAAATGAAAAGCATATCGAAGAAAAGGTATGACGAGGAAAAGACAAGGTATAGACAATAAAACTGTAACACAGAGGTGTTTTAGATGTGGTCACCCATATGATGGCATATCACAAGAATGCTTCTGGGGCTGCAAAAGTCCTCAGTGAAATCCATGCTGCCACTGTTCTCTCTTGGGAACAAATGACCCTTTCAAAGGGCAAACCTGGCCACTCAGCCAACAAGGTCTCTGTGGTCAAGTAGAAGAGGAAGGCAAAAGCCCCCCAATAGCAGCAGCAAGCAGAAGGGTCCAGCAGCTCTGGCAACAAGAAAGGTCACTGACAAGGCACCAGGGGCAAGGGTGAGGGTAAGTCCCACTCATACACCACAACCACCAATGGTGCCCAATGTGTGCCCATCATGTTCTCTCTCCAGGCCACCTATATGGATAGCCCAGCTCCTACCATCAATCCTATGGTTGATGCACACAAGTCTGCCCATGCCTATCAAGGTGCATATGACCTGGCCACTGACCCTCAGGTCAAGCAGGCCTTCTCTCTGGTCCACAGGCTCAGCATACAACCAACCTGTGAGACTGTCTGGTGCCTTGACATGCATGTGACCACTGACACTGACCCCAACTATGGCAAGGGGCATAGCATTTGATTCTTCATCAACTAAAAGAACCACTGTATGATGCTTCACTAGCTAATAGACTTGGTTTATTAGGAAGCGCTCTGGTGAAGTCCTTCACATCCTCGCTGTCCATATAATCCTCTCTGACCCTCCCGAAATCATCCAGAACGACCGTCCTTCTCTCGATGCTAACCACCGTGGGTGGACGAACGTGAGTTTCCGACTGTATTATTCTTTGCCGGGATGGCTGTGAACCGATCGTGACGATAGACTTGAGTTCGTTGCGCGTAAACGCCGTAGTTTCCTCGGTGCCGATACGGAAGAAGAATGCAACGACAACACTAAGGTTCGCCACCATCAAGCTCACAGATGTCTGGTGAAGTAAGAAGGTCAGGTCCAAGGTTATGCTAGTGAGGGCGATGAAACCAATGACACACCTCAACTATTGCAGCGATGGCCTCCTGCAGCCCACTACTAGTGATTACATAGTATGCATGGACGAGACAAACGATGGTGGTAATTGCAGATGCGGAGAAGATAGAAATGACCCGGATCTTTTGAGGCCGGTCAAGTCTGATATTGTAGACCATTTGGCACGGAATGATTATCAAGAGTGCATCACCGAGCACGTCGGCTGGATTGTATACATCAGATTGTCCGCTACTCATTTTCGTTTCAGACATTGGACCCACTGATGATTTGCGCGATTACCACTTGTGTACCAAGGTTGCATTGGGGTCGTGGCTGTGATTTCCAGCCGGGCTCTGATTCACATATCCAGAAGGACTGGCCGAAAAGTATTCCCCATGTCACCAAAAACGCAATGAACATAATCCACAACATTTTTCTTAGGATGCTGAAGGGGCTCGCCAGTCGCACTACCGTAAAGAGAATCGAGATCCTGGATGCCCTAGATTCAATGTAAGAACGTGCATAAGAGCGGACGATCAAATCTGTTGCCATACCAGACCGTTGCACAGAAAAATTGCACGATTCTATAGATAACTCGTGAGTACACCTGCGTCTTGTCGAGGTGAATATGATGTACGCATAATATAACGCCACATTCGTAGCTTGGGAATACTCAGCTATAGGTAATGAACGATCAGCGATACATGTACTGGCGAAAAGACGAGACGCTCACCATAATTATTCAAATACAAATAATTTGTTACTGATTCAGTGATGTTGAACATCATCGCAAGTGCGGCCCAGGCATCGTCTAGCCACAACCGTCGTTGGCGCATTCGCTCAACCAAGCGAAACATCGTAAGCATTACTGCGACAAGGGGCAAGACCAGGTCGACAACTTTGCATTCGTCAGCGCCCGTGATATCCATGGACTTGGCAATACCGTTACCTTCGGCTTGAAGGATCGTCGGTCCACCGGACGACGACATGCTGACCTTCAGGAATGAGAAGGGGGAAAACCGGGGATCACAAAAAGAAAAGAAAAATTGGGTAGGTTTTCGCCCTTTAAGCACGGCCGACGCTCTCCAGATATACATGGACGCTGTTGAATTTCCATGTTGCCGGGTAGCCAATCGCATAACGATTTCTCACCAATTTGTATTCTCAGGGTAGAGATGCTATGCTTTACGAAAACTGATGGCTCAGGCATCAGAAGACGAATTGAACTTACGATATTGGTCCTGTAGTCGTGATGATGCTGAGTCTGACACCACAGGACATGCAATTCGCTTATTCAAGAAACGGTCAGTATTCTTATCCCTGTCCCCAGAATGTCCCCAGAATCAATATAATATAGGTTCTCTGTGGGCTCGGTGACGTGGCAATGATGAGGGAAATTGGGTAGGGTTGTACAGCCACCCATGACAATACTTGTCTCTGCCAGTCTGTCTGAACCTGAACAACCTGAGTGGAGTGACCTACTACGCCATAATTCCACCGACAACGATGTACGCTGCAAATCTGTCTATCCACAAGGATTTCTAGTGCGAGTACTGCTCTTCGGTCCAAGACCAACTCTAGGCAACTATTTTAAAACCGTGTGCAATCTTGGCTATCTCGAGCGTCGCCTGCGTTTGTCTTCTCAGAACTCTGGGGTATTGCGCGTTGCTCTACCTTGAAGTTTCACGACGATGTGTATGGTACTGTGGCAAAAATTCTGTTCGCATCCATCATCGGGTCCGATTCCATCGCACAGGTCACTCCATCGTTCATGTCGTAAAGATGCTTCCACGGTTCGCTTCGTACTCTTTGGGGCGGTATACATGTCAAGTCTGACATGCTGTTGTTTTGTTCGACCTCTTTTTTTTTTCAATTGACCGCCTGGGCTACATAGTGTATCATCTCCACCTGGTGAACCCCATCGAGGTAGTGAGCTTTTCAAGGTACGATCATGCTTTTTGGTAGTACGCCGCGCTGATTGCCTGTCTCGTTGAGCTTAAAAAGGGTTGGATACCGGCCCGAAACTGCTTGCTGGTAGGAGGATAAGTCGGGAGCTATCACCGAGCACAATCAAAACGTGTGGGGCTGTGGAAACCCGGCACAGGTCCCACTTTGGTGCGGTTAGAACGATTGATTCCATGCACTAGAACCGATTTCGGCGAGCCCGATACGCGCCTCCTTCCGTGTTTCACTTCTATCGGGGTACATCGTCTATTGTGTGTGGACGACGCTGGTGTCGAGGGACAAACGATCATCGTACTGGGCGCGCAACGTCAGACGCACAGCCTCACCTTGATTTCATTTTCCTCGATATGGCCGGGGCCGGTATCTTTTTGCGCATCATTTCGGCGCTTTGCGCACAACCTGGGCCACGGCCATGTTATCGACATGTCAGCAACTATGACCACCCTTGCTAAACGAACTCCTTCTCGTTCCGTGACATCGGTGGGGTTTATCGGACGTTCGGACGTTTTTGTGCCCATGTTGTTTCCTTTCTACAACTTGGACTGTTGGTTGTCCACGCAGCCGCATCGTTCCGGTGTCCAATCTGATCGCGCAGTCGCCCATAAGCAGTCCAATACTCTTCGAGGCTTCCAAGGCAGGCTTTTGATCCATCGGATCGACACGGTCATCGTATTGATCGCGCGAGGACGCATCAAATAGGCCCTTTGTAAAATAAACCTCGCCAGGATGAAACATGCGCATGTCCTGTAAGCAGCCCAATACTCCTCGAGGCTTTCAAGGCAGACTTTTGATCCATCGGATCGACACGGACATCGTACTGATCGCGCGAGGACGCATCAAATAGGCCCTTTGTAAAAATAAATATAAGCCGACATGAAGCGACCGACTTGCTCTCGTACATGGTCGACGGGATGAAACACGCGTACGTCCCAGCACCGAAACACGAACACGGATTCATAGACGGGTACGACGCCGTGCGACGGCTTTTATTTTTATCCGTACAGGTTCCATTATGAACATGCCTCGACCATCACCTCGACCTCGACTTTTCGTCTGGCCACGTGTGCGCCGAAGAGCTGTATGGCGGCGGGTCGTCGCGAACCCGGGGCGTGCAACTATGATAGTGCTGCTTCTTCGGCATATTCTCGATGTGGCGGTTCTCCAGCCGATCTGACCAGGAAGACAAAAACGCCATCGTCACACACGAAACAAAAAACAGGAGAAAGAGACGAAGGATGCGTACAGACGTTCCATTGTACCCTTCGTAGCACTTCGAGAAATGCAGCGATGAACGCGTTCTGATAATAGTATGGCTGATCGCTGGATATGTTGATCACCCAAGCGAATCGAATGAATAGGTTGGACAGCTATCAATAAAAGAAAAAAAGGGATTCGGTATTTAAGATGGGATGGGGCGTTTGGGTTTACAGTCGTACCAAAGCGACGTAGTAACACTACAGCATTGTTGAGTTGGGTTTGAGAGTTCGATATGCAAAGACGACGGACCGGTATTTGCGATTGAAAGACGAGCTCTGGTCTTAGGAGCGGGTGCGGAGCATGCGGCTTCAACATGGACCAGTCCATGAAAAAGTCCTGGGGGACAGACATAACATATCAGTGTCGCGCTTCTGGAACAGACAAAGGAACGCATCGGATACCCAAGCGCACGCATATAACGAGTTGACAATGGCTGTGAGGCACACAAGGACATAGCTTGGGCCGGTATGAGGCCCCTCTAGAATTAATGATCAAGTCAGTCACACCTTGGCAGTTGTGGAGCTAAACGCACCACGAGACCGCCAATAGCAATAGCAACAGCACTCGATCATTCCCATCCAGTATTTCCCGGCCTGGAAACCACACGGTAAACGTCGAAGAACACGGAGACTAGAGACATATTACATTGATCAGATTGAGGGACAGCCCCGAGTCCCAGTATTGCCTCAGACATTGCACAAAACGTATGATGAATGGTATCATACCCAATAGGCAGTACCACCCTAATTGTTGGGACATGGAACAGGTCGACCATGCTTCTTGAGAACGAGGATCGTACGCGGAAGATGTACCGCTAGCAAATTGGGTGTAGAAGCAACCCACAAAAACCAGGTTGGAAAGTGAATACGT
The DNA here is from genome assembly GCA_038088895.1 of Xerocomus potaroensis. Classification (NCBI taxonomy): domain Eukaryota; kingdom Fungi; phylum Basidiomycota; class Agaricomycetes; order Boletales; family Boletaceae; genus Xerocomus; species Xerocomus potaroensis. Next base: position 11,962 of record JBBPJT010000551.1, read on the forward strand.
GAGGCTACAAAGCTGATCACTGGCAGTGGCGTATGAGTTGAATAAATAGAAATAGACACTGTGGTAGCGTACCCGAGCCAGACGTCCGTGAACTGACACACGATCGCATGTCAGAGATGTACCCGTGACGCGAATAGGGTATACGAACCTCCACGCTTTGCAACCCGCTGGTGAAAAGCTTGGCCATTTTCGTGACTGTCCACCAACGTGCGCGACCCCACATGAAACCCTGCATTGTCAAACATGTCAAGCTCACGTGAGATAGATGAATGAAGGCTCACAAATGGATTGAGCATAGTTACGAGAGCGAGCAAGAACCACAGCAAGGGCCATAGCATTGGGGGCCCTATTTCAGCCAAAGAAAACCAAAATGCGTATGCGAGAGTACACAAAAGGAAGGAAGGTAGCTGTTTCGCCCGGTACTATTAAAATCAGGTTAAGCGTAGGAAAGATGCAGCACACACTTCAAAGTATTCGCGATGATCGAGCTTTGATCTTGGATTTAATTCTATGAATGCATGAGCGAGGGAATGGGGGTATCAACAGTGACGCACGAAAGATGAAAGCATAATTAATTCCTTTGCGTGTCCATATGAGGATATCGATGCCGATTAGTAACGCAAGCAGCACCGGAGGGAGGAGTATAGAGTATATGTAAAGTAAGATATTCCATGACACGAGTGATTCGCGTGTTTGCTCCCGGAAGGCTACGGAGAAGCTCGCTCGTAAAGGATAACAGCGAATAACAGGGGCCCTGAAACACACATAAATGAAAACCACCTGCAATCGCAGGGAGTGCGAGCCCCAGCCACAATCCATAACGAAATGTCATAGAAGTGTACATGTTCGATAACGGACGGGATCGAAGGTGGAAGAGTGCTTTCTTTCTGTTTCCAGATTCTGAGAAATTGGTGAATACCTCGGTCACAATTCCAAAATTTGCGGAAAGCACGTGCCGAAATGCTTTGTGAAAAGACGCTCAGTCTCCCTAAGCATGGCGGTAACTGCAGCACTAGACCCGAAGGCAGATGGCTCCACCTATACAATTTCAATGTATGAGCATGGCCGAGCAAGGATAACATGCCTTCTCCTGCATGTAGGCATCTAACACGGAAATTTCGGTAATCTTGGCATATTTCTTCAACACCTTGCGAAAGCCTGCCAAGTTAAGAATCTTGATACGGAGCACAAGGAGATAGTAACACGGGGAGTTGAACATGAGCAAACAGTTGTAGGTCAGAATGTGACAGCAGAACAAGTTAACGAGATGAAATTTTGACTTACTCTGTAATCTTGCAACATCTGGAGATCGCTGCATATATGCACATGTCAGTTCATGTCCGCAACCAAGGCCTCAGGCTAAAAAAAAAAAAGAGAGATTGCTTATCCGAACAACCCGACATACCGATAATGTTCGGTTGTAGATTCTCTCAACCTCTGTTGTACACCTTGATACCCAAAAGGGTTCAGAGTATACTTTTTCGCAATAGACAACCAGCCTGAGAGACTTGCTAAATAGCTCGGCGGCAAACTAGCAACCGGATTTGGAGAATATGGCATGTCAGTCTTGGGCGGCATGCCACAACGCCCCTTGATCGTCGTTTCCTTTGCTCCAAATGGCTCCAGAGTGCCGCCAAGAAAGCGCCCGGTTTCTACCGCTGTTGTTCTCAGCCTATGCACGTCCATAGAATCTGTCCGCTCGTATGTTCTGTGAGCGAAAAAGGCACGACCAAATGTTGGAAAGATAGTATTACCACCATGCCTCGATTTGAAAGGAAAAATGCCGTTCCGGTGAGGTTGATGGGGTTTCGCACTTTTTCCAGCAACCAGCGCAGGCAAGACCAGAGGTGCTCTAAATGATGCCTAGTGGAGCCCACAGACGCAGACGTGAGCAAGTCGATACGCCAATTCAGAACGAAAAGTGACCAACATGGCACGTCTGGCGATTCATTTCCAGTCCGTTAAGTTGCTCCAGCAGGCATTTGGTGTGTTCCCATAACTCTATCTCCTTTTCGACGTAGAACGTTTCTACTTTGGTCAGCTCCGCGTCAAGTAGGTCAAAAAACCTGATATGATATGAGGGCAAGTTGGAAAGTATTCCACACAAAAGCGATGGTACCGGTGACCCCACTGAAGACAATTTTATCGAACCATTACAGTTAGCAGAAAGACGGATACCTGAACCCTTGAAAAGAGGGGAGACTGGAGTACATGGTGTTTGGGAGAACGTCGGGGTTTTTAAATACATTTCTGTGAAGCAAGACGGCAGAATGAACACGTGACGGAGAGACCCGACGCATCCAGTGAGTTCTCAAACGTTGCACAATGTATTTTTGCATACTTTTCTTCCTGTTCTTGATTTGTATGGTAGGAGCAGCGGGTCCATGGTTAGTCAAGTCCGTGCTTGCATTCTTCAAAACGCCAGATTTCGACAAATATGCCAGTGAGCTACTTCTTTGAAGTAAATGGACCACTGTTGCAATTGTGAATCGATGCCAGGAAACGAATGGATGGTTCTGCTCACCGTCATAGTTCACTTCTGTATGTGTATGATTGGGGACAGAATGTTGGGGAAAATCAACGCCCATATTCGAATAGGATCTTGTTTTTTCAGAAGATGACATGGTCATGTCTCGTATCACTTCTAGTTCCGAGTAAAGTTTGCTATAATCTCTGCCACAAAATCAGCAAACATGTGTCGTGCCTGTCAGAGCAGGAACATGGCAGTTACATGTAAGCCCTTTTCCATGCAGGGGCCTTGAAAGCAATTCGATACGATTGAGGGACTAGGAACAGAGACGCCCACCTGTTTATCTTGAAAATATCTGCATTGGAAAACGGTACAGTTGCTAGAAGTTGAATTTACTAAAGCGATGACCTCACCTTGAAAACTTCATATTTCGAAAAATGAATGGAAACTAGCGCAGCTAGCACCCGAAAGGATTAGTGGGCTCCGTTCTAAGCCGGAGTCAAGGAGCATGGTTATGCCAGGTGAAGCTTTAATGGATCGGATCGGATCGGTACACTTGTAGATTTACAACCAAATCTTGTTCATGAGATGAGGAAACTGAGACAATCTGTGGCAGATGGCGCATAGCATCCATCTCTAGCCCCGGATGCAATTTGGAACCTTTCATCTGTAGAGTTTGGTTTTCGGAGTGCTAACCTGCAACACACGTTCACGCGGCTGCCGTCGTGTTCACAATCCCATCGCTGTTCATGACTGAGCCGCTAAAGACTGAACCAGCAGTCATCTGGAACTACACACTCTTCGACTTGTACAACGCACATTATAAGCGCTTGACGACCACTGACATTTCATATACTTCCGGTCTGATGAAAGTGTCGAGTCCTGGCCGCGTAATGTCAGGACGACGGGCGATGAATTTCATCAACGACGGGCTCTGGCTCAGTCGAGTGCACACACAGCACACCTGAAGCTGAAAGGCTGTCGTCATACACGACGATGAAGTTTGTGGCCTTCTCCGACATTGGACATGGACATCTACAAGGACTGGCAAGCAACCAACCACTTTCTCATGATCGATGCCATTTTTTTCCCTCGAGTGGCGTTTTTGCAGTCTCGTTTCTCAGAATGTCCCTCCCTCGCTGTCTGGCCATGCTTGTCAAGTTCGTCCGATCGTCGTGCCGGACACGACACTGCACATTTAGAAAAGAGCTCTGACGTGGCATCCCCCCCTTGGGTCGTTTTCCCCTCCAAGGAAAAAAAAAAGACCTCTTTATAGGAACGTCACCACCATCGAACCCGTTCGTCGCACGTCCAACACACAACACCACCCCCGAATCTCTGCACCGCCACCTCGCCCGCCAGAATCATATCATCCAAAACGCCTCGAAGAGAAGAAGAAGCACGGCGACTTGCTCCTTTCCACTCCACGTTTCGAAACCACCCACAAAACGTATCGTTCATCCTCGGATATATATAATATATGATGATTATGATTATGATTATGATATGGCGAACACCAGAGTCCGCTCGCTTCCTTTTGGCCACACCACGAGACCACCTCCCGCTGGAATCGTTTCGTGGAGTGACATCACGAGGCTGGTGGTTGGTGGTTGGTGGCACAGCCCTCGGCGGAACACGGTCCAACTCATCTCCTTGGTCCTACTCACGATCGTGTACCAGCAACACGGCGCTCGGCGTCTGACATGCATATCTAGTTGCTTTGTCAATGATCAAAGGGGACACAAAAGTTCTCACTGCGGCGTTGAGTCGGGACGAAAAGAGTAGTCGTCTAGTACACGTGTCTTTGGGTGGGGTTGCCTTGTTTGGTTGTGTTGTCCAAGATCAGCGCGTGATCATCCGGCTTATCTCCCCACCATCTCATTCCGGTTCCTTCCGGAGACAACCAAAGGAGATTCCGGACCGGAGAAACCGATCGCAGGATCAACGTGCCCGCGTGCGGGTTCCATCAGGACATGCCAAGGTCCCGAAATGCAATGATGTCATGGATAGTATTTGGCTAGACTTATGATAACAGATACAGATACAGATACAGATGGTAGGGGGAAACGTGTACACATGCGGAGTTGAACGGTGAAGGAAATGAGGATGGGATGAGGATGAGCCAACAGGTGCGCGTCAGAGTGTTCATATTCACTCTTTTTTTTTGGTGGGTGACTTTTTTCGAGGTGCGCCTTCTTTTTCGTCTTCTTCCGTAACAGACATCCCCAAAGGTGACACACAACCTCTTCGCCTCCTTGGTTTTCACAATCCATTCTCGGCAATGTGCCGCATGATCGTCAACGACGCGAACACGTCTGTTCATCCCATGCATCAGCCACACACGAACGCAGCACACACAAAGAAACGGCAACACTTGCCCATGTACAAATGTGAATACGCGTCATAGATGGTCAGCGTGTTGCCTGACACACCATACGCAGGTACATTTGGCGGTCGAAGGTCATAATGCGCGATGATCATGTTGTCGTCCGAGAGGCACTAGCCAAAATCCAAGCAAAATGAGACCAACGTTGAAACAACAGGACACACACATACCGTCCACTCGTGGTCATCGATCGTCTTGTGCTGCCACCTATACTCTCGTCCATCGGACGCCCTAAACTTGCGTGACAACGACCTAAGTTTGTTGCACACATGATCAGTTGTCTTGTTGTTCCCCTACATCGACCAAACGCACCCGCCAAACAATGCCGTCTTGCGCAGATAGTTATTCATAGGAATCGACACGTTCGCCGAAGGCGGCTTCAAAAAATGAATCGTCCCGAGTCCCAACGAAGGTCCTGCAAACTCGAGCACGATCGACGGTTGTCGTTCGACATGACGCATGTCCCCATGGCGCGTCGACCGACGACCCATGACGTAGATCGCCAGCGTCGACACGGCGTTGGCGGGTGGGTACGGTGCGATGCGGATGAACATGCGGTCGTACACGTCGTCAAAGTCGGAGCCTTTGATTTGACCGGTGCGGTCCTCAAAGGTGAACGGCATCTGGACCTGTCGGAGCATGGTTTCAAGTGGAGGAAGAGCGGGGGGAAAAGGTGAAGGGGGCAGGAAGGGAGGCGTGGGGTGGGGTGAGAGAGGGCAACGTAGACACGTTTTCGCCCTAGTCGCTTTTTATATGCTGTGTCCGTAGGAGTGGACAGGCGAGGGACCGGGGAGGTGGTCCCCCACCAGAGTACCAGACCCAATTGGCAGAGGGCGCAAGGTGACGGACCGTTTGCGCCATTGTGCAAAGAAGCGAGCAACTATGGAGGAGCACGCCATATCCGGATCGCGGAGTTGAAACGTTCCACATAGGAACGCCAGTGCTCCTGTGAATGAAAATAGGATGCGGACACGAGGGTCAAATCAAATGTTTCGTCAACACCCACAGCAAATCTGTGCACAGAGATATGCGAGATCTGGGTGAAAGCGCTGATGTGCGATGGGCGATGGACTGGAATGGACAGTGGCGTTGGACAGGTGGAACGCCGCATAGGAACAAAACGCGTTGGGACTTATGGCGAGTCAATGTGACCGACCGTTTGGGTTTGGGGAGACACGCCACTAGTGCAACGTGCGTCAAACTCGCTGATGCTGAGCGCCATCTGACTAAAAAAAAAATAGAGCGACACCGTTCCCAGGCTCGTGCACAGTTCGGCCAACGGTGGTAGTGGTGTGGAACTCATATAAACCTCGGACAGCACCGTGTACACGAGGTCAATGACGGATCTAGCACCTCGAAGTCAATCTTGGACTCCGACGAACCACCACCTCGTCACCCTCGTCTCATTTAGATCAAGATAACGTGTTATAACCACCACATCCGACGCCTACGACACACGCCCACCATCAAAACCCCCATCGGCGTTGATATGGCTCGCAGACGTCTTTGCATCCAAGAATAGCTCGTTCATCTCTCCAATATCCTCAATCGCAATATCACTCCGTCCAGCCAAACCAGCGAGAATGGAAGCCGGTGCCAGTAACTGGAGGGCGTAACTAGCCAATACATCAACCTCGCCCGTCCATGACGTGATTAGGACTGTAAGGAAAAAAAAAAACACACCGCATTGATCCGCGTTCGCCTTCTTCCGCCAAGCGTTCCAGGACGCCTGGTCCCAGTTTCAGCCCCTCTACGTTCGCACGGAGTTGGACCACCTTGGCGATCTGCTCGCGATCGTACGCGTCTGTTTTCACGATAAGGCACCTATCGCACAAGGCAGAATGAGGTAAGAAGCGTCTTCACCTGGGAACAAAAAGCCCCTACCGATCGAGCAGGTCAACTGGTATACCATGTGGAGAGATCACGTCGGTCGTCCCCCGTACGAGCGCGTTGCCACGGTTCGTAGCAAGAATGACCGTCGGAGCCATGGGCGATTCGAGCAGCGAGTTGAGATATGTGAAGCACTCGACATCGAGCATGTGAACCTGAACGGGGACCCATCAACACGCCAGATCCTGCTGTGCACCATCCGACCGCACCTCGTCCACAAATACCACGCCCGGAATGACTTCTGCAACGCCTTGGTCTACGTAACTCTTGACGACCTTGTTGACCTCTCTGCGGAGTTTGTCTGTCACCTCTGTTCGTCCGCTTTTCATAAGACTGCCCATCACACTCATGATATCCTGTCCACCCTGAGGACGGGCATTGGCCGCATCAAGATCGCCGAGAGTGACATCTTGAACGAGTTCTTTTCGTTTGTGTACGTCCCCCTTGGGCAAAGGGACATACGTCTCAGACTCGAGGTCATAAGATGACGCGTACGCGTCAGACCTGCCGACCCGCTAACGCACGATAATCAACCAAGGGGGCTCCAAAACACGAACACAGAAGCAGTAGCCGCACCTTGACCGCACCCGTGTTGGCTTCGACATAAATGACGTCGCCAACGACGACTTTCTCCTTGAGAATCGCTTCGTATATCGTCGGATCCAACCGAAGCTGTTTGGTGCCCTTGACGGTCTTGAGACCGACGATGACGTGCGAGACCGTCTTTCCGTACCCGCTCAGCGGATTCTCAGATTCCGTCGGCGTCAATTCGGTCACTTCGCCTTCGTAGACTTCCTTGGTCTCTTTTATCCGTAATCCTGACGCCCCCACACACGCACACGCGCGAGAGAGAGAGAGGGAGAGAGAACGGTAAACGATCGATCGTCAGAGGAGCGTATGGCTAGGAACGAAACAGACGCACCGATCGCTCGTCGAAACGCTTCCGCAAGGACCTCTGTCTTCTTCACTTCGGTGCTGTACACTTCGGAGCCGACCATCGGACAAAACGGTACCTTGACACCGAGTTCGTGCGATACCGCCAGTGCGAGCGCCGTCTTGCCTGTCCCCGGTGCACCGACGAGCAACAACGCACGACCGGAGAATTTGCGTGATTGGATGAGATTGACGACGACGCCGCATGCCTGTTTTTAATTTTTGGTTCGTCAGGAACAAGGTGGAACGTGTGTGCGAGAGCACTGTCGTTGCTTATTTTACCTCGCGCGCGTTGGTTTGGCCAACGAATCCGGCTGCCTCAGGGGTCGCGATGCCTTCTGCGTTGAGCCCGAGACCTTTGATATGCGAGTGGGGTGCGATGCGGGATGAGCGGGCCGAAGATGCCGCTGAGGGTGGTGGAAGG